>PVIJ01003230.1:0-139652 GCA_004024925.1 Scalopus aquaticus | reverse complement strand
CCCCCCCCCCACTGATTGTCTCTCTCCCACCCGGCCTCCCTATAGTCCTGTTATAAGTGAAACCATTCGATATTTTTCTCTTTCTTTCTGGCTTAATTCACTGAGTATGATCCCCTCTAATTCCATACATGTTGCTGCAAATTGCATGTGTTTATCTTCTTTCCATGCTGAATAGTACTCCATTGTGTATATGTACCACCCCTGCTTCTTTCTCTCTTCGTGGCCTCCCTGGCTCCCTCGGTGCTGTGCAGAGCAGCAGAGCTGTTGTCTATTAATCTTTGGGCTGTTTCAGCATCCAGGGAGGCAGGAGTGACCACAGACAGGGAGCTGGACTCTCATTCATATTCAGGGGCTAGGCGCCCAGTGATATTTTAATCCTGTTAAGCTCGGGAGGAATGAGGCATGCATTAATTGAATGAGATACAGTATTAAATTTTGCAAGCGACTGCACAATTAGCAGCCAAGACAGAGGCTCAGGGTGACCCAAGGGTTTTTAGGGAGGGCTTCTCCTCTGTCCCTGGATGCTCTAGGAGCTGGAGGAGTTGGGTGGGGGAGGGGGAGAGAGGGGATACAGAGGCAGAAGACAGACAAGGGAGTTAGACTCAGTGTGTTCACATCTGTAAAATGCTCTCCTGGCTAATGTGATTTGATGGGGAGGGCAGGTGGGGAGACCCCCCCCACATCCCAGCCCCTATAGGCCTGAAGTCTGCATTAATGACCATGGGACTCTGTGAGTGACTCCCTCTTCCCTTCTTTTAGAGCCTGAGCCTGTCCGCCACCCCTTGCCTGCCAGGGAATGTGGGCTAAATCCTTTCTGCCTCTGCTCCTGTTATAAAAGGTACCTGACACCAGGAAAGGTACATCTGCCTACAAACCCCAGTGTCACTAATTGCCACCTTTCATGTTCATACACACTAGTCTGCAGGTTAAGGCGCAAATTCAATTTGAGCTAAGTCTGAAGGATCTGAAATCATGTTCATCATTGTGCCAATAGGCAACTTCTATTGATTTATTTAAACACTTGGAGAAATGTAAAAACTCCCTGAAATTTGGTGAGTTTTATTGGCCAAGTACAAGGAAGCAATTTATTGCTGGTAGAGAAATTTCAGGGAATTTTGTTGACAATGTTCAACAGCAGTTTTTAAACTCTTTTTGAAATCCTTGATCAAAGGTGTACCACAGCACAATGCTTACTACCAGATGCTCTGACTTGAAAAGGACTAGTCTCCCCTTGGCCCAGCCCTATCCTGAGATTGCTCTGAGAAGCTCTGCAAAGGCCCAGTTTGATGCATAAAAATCCTGCCCCCAAGGTGCCTGCTGAATCCCAAGCCTGGTTAGTGTCTCTGCCCCCTTGCTTTGCTTCATTCATGTGGGCAAACATGATGTGATGTTTTCTTGCTATTTGCTCATTGTCTGAATCTCCTCTCGGATGTTGAGCTGTGTGAGGGCAGGTATCTTGTCTCAGGCTCATGGCTGTATCCCAGCACCTGCAGCAAGAGGCAGGCACTTAACAGTAGTTACTGGGTACACCGAAGGCCCCAAGGCAGGAGACAGCATTTCTCAAAAGACTTGGTAGTTTTGATTTCAATAATCTCAGACATAGACATTTGACAGACTTGCAAGGAGCATCATTTGAAGGGCTCATTATTTATATTTGTGGAATAGTTATTTAGTTTTATAAATTTTGAATAATACATTTTCAACTTTAATTGTTTTGCCTTGGTTCCTTTGATGGAAGATATCACATGTTGATTGAAAAATTAAAATTCAGAAAAGAGCTTATTTTCTTAGTTTTTTTAAAAAGGCATTTTCAAAATAAAAAAATGAATTTCATCTTTTCAATATTTATAAAGGAAATTTAAATTATTAAATTATTAAATTTCCAATGATGTTTGACTTTACTAAACCTTCAAGATGGGCAATAAGATTTTTGGGCCTTCCATAGATCCAGGCCTACATGTTAGAGTGTTTGCTCGAGAGCCTGACTAATTGGAATTTCCCCTCCCTTCCTGCCTGTTTTAGGTGCCAGGGTGAGGAAAATGATGTGGAAGGAAGCAATGGGGGACCTGAGAGATGAAGGAGACAGGAAATGGCCAGGTACAGTGTATGTGGAGGCATTCTGGGCAGAGGAAAGAGCAGAAACAGAGGCCCAATTGCAGGAGTATGGTTCTGCTTTATAATTTATTCTTGCTAATTTTTATCTAAATTATATTTACCCAGAGACTAGCCATGATACGTAGTAACTAACCATGATGTATGGGAGTATACAACAAAGGCAGCATCACAAATCGAAGGGACACGATGGATTATTGGACAGATGGTATTAGAAACATTGATTCCCTATGCGGAGGAAAATAAAAAGGATCCCACCTCACATGACACCTGTGAACATGGGGACAAGATATTTGTACTGACTAAAACTGATCAGCGGGACATTATCTAGGATGCACAAAGTGCTCAGGCAAATCAAGAAGAAAAAGAGGAACCCCAATGGAAAAATGAGCAAAATTCATGATTAGAAAAGAATCCAATAGATAACAGGATGAGAGATATTCAACTATTGTTTCTTTTTTTCCCTTTCGAGGGCCCATTTTATAATCTCACCTTCACTTTCCTTTCTCTTTTTGACTAGCTTATGGCACATTAGCCTTTTTCTGAAGTTAGGATGAAGAGAGACTCAGGAGAGATTTAGGACTTAGCACCTTTCAATCTGGCCCTGAACACCTTGGGACTGCCAGAGACTAGCAATGACATGAAATTGTCACCAGGTGGCGCACTAGACTTTCTTAATTTTGCTTCTGAAATGAAAGATTTTCTGGAAGGGCACAGCTCATTTTCAACGAATAATTAAAAAAAAAACAAAAAAACAAAAGCAAAAACAAAATCCAAAACAAAAACCATCTAATTTTTGAAATTGCCAGGCAGATAGAACAAAATGTTTCTCCCTAAATGTGTGAGACTGAGGAACCTGAAAGTTTGCTATTGAGGTGATTCTTGTATAATTCTCCAGGACTTCCTCATGAAGAATTCTTTTGCCCCTCTGGGGAAGGTGAAGGCTGGGGACTGAAGACTCAAACCCAGACGAGAGCTTCTTGTCCCTTCAATACTTAGAACAAGGATGAGTGGAGACACAGGAGCAAAGCCAGTGTTAAAGGAGCAGACAGAGGAGAAAAGAAGCTCCTTGGCTCAAAATCGTTGTGTGGTTGGACACACTCCCCACTGGTGCTGGTCTTAGTTTCTGGAATCTTGAAGTGTTGTTGCCAGCGTTTCACAAAACAAGAGGGTTGTATCTTTGAGGTATCAGGATTCACTGACTTTGGGGACCTGGGGTCAGGGAGGCTAACCTTGGTGGGTGACCCCCATGGTGGGGGGTGAGATTCTGCTCAACCTAAGAGAACTGGCAGGTTGCACAGCTCATGGTCCAGGAACCACCCCCCACTACTGAGGGATGGGAGTTGGAGGATCAGTTCCCCAGCTTCCTCGCCATGGGGGTGGGGTGGGCAGGGGACTATTCTTAGGGGATTCCCTATATTCTCTCAGCACTGTGAGAACACCACTCATCCACACACCTGTGTGCCTTCCTTTTCTTTGTATCTTTCTTCCTCTTTCCCTTCCTCAGGCTTCCTGGGATCACCTTCCCAATAAATTCCTTTGCATCAAATGCTTTCCTCTGGTTTCACATTTTTAAGGATTCCAAATAAAGACAGCAGGAGAATTAATTATATTTGAATAAGCTCAGATATAATCAGAGTGCAAATAAGAGAGAAAAAGACAGGAGAAGGTAAAGGGCCACCACTGAACCTCCAGAAAACCTGGAGAAACTCCTGACATTTAATTTTCACAGGCAATAGTCCTAAGAGTCCCTGTTTGAAAAAATAGTTACTCTGGCATGTGGAGTCTTCACAACCATTTTGAGGAAAATCACTGCGAATAAGAATTCCAGGCTTGAATTGTTCAGTTCTGTTCTGTGAATAGAGAACCCACCGTGCCTCTGATGTCCTCCAAGGTCTGAACCTGGCTGCTGAAGTATTAACTGGGTGATATTCTCTCCCCTGAGCGCATAATGGCCTCTAGAATTTGGATGCACACAAAGTAAAGAGAGCTGAAACTCCAGGGGCAAAGTCTCTCTATTTACATTTCAGAAGCTCCAGATGTATTTATTCTTTTGTAAATTCAGTACCAGCCAGCGCAGGCAAGCCTCTTAGCAAACAGTGTTGAGAGAGGTTAATGGCAGGTTTGTATGAGTTGCTCTTGCTTTATTTAGGTCCCTGGAAATGCAACTGTCAGCACAAAGTATGTTTATGGTTCCATTAAATCGCCAGGAAAAAAATATCAAGACAATTGTAAAAAAGAGAAAATCAAGGTTGGGTGACTCAGGCTGAATAAATTAAGAAAGAATTTGATGCAAAATGTGGAATGAGCCAGAAGCCACTCTGTTCTTCTGCATCCTGTTGGAAGTTTATGAACCCCCCTCTCTAATTCTCTTTCCCTCTCTTTTCTGGGGGAGGAGTGGATTTCTAAATTTCCAGGGACCTGCTACCCTCCTTTCTAAGGCCTCCAAAAAGAGAAATGAGTTAAATATCCTTCCCATACAACATAATAATAATGTTCTAGGTAGAATACTTTTCCTAATTATGAGATGCATTGTGCAAAAAAAACACACACAAAAAAAACCAAACCTAAAATGTTCTGAGTAGCTCTGAATATGTTTTCGATAATTTGTACACACCTCCTTATATTCTACAGTCTTTATTTGAATATCATTAAAATGCTAATTGATGTTGACACAAAAGAGTACAGACTGTACAGACTCATTTATATAAGGTTTAAAATTGGCAATAATCACTTTCTGCTGTTAGAAGTCAGGATGGTGGTTATTCTTTTGTCTGGGTAGTTACTGAGAGGGGGTATGAGAAGAGCTTTTGGGGGGGGCTGATAATGTTTTCTTTCTTTTTTAATTTATTTATGCATACAAGCTGGGGTGTAGGCCAGAGGTGTGGGATGGTGAGAGGATTCACCAGAGACAGAGTGGGGAGCAAAACAGGCAAATCTACTGAAATACACTGCTGAGGGGAGCAGCGGGTGAGACAGAAGTCTGCTGCGCCATGTGGGTCAACTCCATGGCCTGGAACAAAACTCTTGCTGCAGTGGCTGCAGATAACTTCATAGTGCTGCAACTTTAACCTCTGCGCCACCAGGAGGGCCAAGGTTTTCTTTCTTGATGGTTCCTGGGTATGGTTCAGTTTGCAAAAATTCATTGAGCTGGGTTGATCATCTGTGCCCATTTCTCTCTATTATCCTCAAGTAAAGAATTTAAATGTTTAATGATATTGTTGGGGATAGAAAGGGGCCCTCCCAGCCTCCCCCAGAGGAGCGCAGCTGCATTTCTGTCAACCCACAGGCCAGCTGGGGCTATCACTTTTTTTTGAGGACCAGATAAGGTCAGGGGTCTGGGAGGCCTGTGAAGAGTCTTTTAACTATAGCTGCCCCTGACTCGAAAACAGGGGGTGAGGGCTAGTTCCAGTTAGTTCAGGAGTTGAGAGGGTGGGAGCAAGGTGTGCATAATTAAGAGGGTCCCCTCCATATCCGAAAGAAAAAATTCTTAAAAACCCTACTGTTGTAACAGTGTGATAGCCATAGAAAGGGAAGGTTCCAGGTTCCCTGCCCCCACCCAAGAAAGGGTGGAGCTGAGCAGAGAGAAGATACAGAAGACTAGCAGAAGGATTTAGGGCGAGAAAGAAGGTGGCTTGGAAGAAGACCTGGAGGAGGAACGTGAAACAGAGACATGTGACGGAGCTGTGCTTGCCTGGGACTTGCACCAGGGACTTGGAGGACACGGAAGGAGACACTTGAAAGAGACAGAGAAGAGGGTGAGAGATCTGTGGGGAGGCTGACAATGGCAGCCTTTATCTTGACTTATGTTTTGACTTCCCTTTTTTCCTTCCAGACTCGCCTGGCCCCTTAGGCCCCTTGCCTATGGGTCTTCAGCAGAAAGTGCCTTAGACTTGTGGCCCTGCTTTGGGCCAATCCTGTTTGGCTGGGCATTCCCCCACGAGGGGATGGGTAACTTGGATATTTAATTGGAAACTATTTAAACTATATTTTCTCTTCTTTTCAATACAACTAATTGTATTAAGTTCTTTTCCAGCTGAAGGTCTTATGCACTAGATTATGTTTTGCCATCAGATGGCATCAGATGGCATCAGATGGCAGAACATATTTAGAGCATGCAGGTTTGGGGACCTGGGGTGTCCCTCATTCTGCCTGCTAACACTACCTCATGGCCTCTGTGCTTCTTGCTCTCCAGCTTTCTGAAACAGCATCTTAGAGTGTTCTGGCCTGTAGGTTTCTAATAAACTTATTTGCTGTCTTATTCCGATGCTCCCTGAAATTCTTTTCTACCAGACACCGAGGACCCTCTGGTGTCTCTATTCCCAATGATATAGTCATATCAGTTAAAATTTTAAAAAAGTTTTCACTTTTCCTGAATCTGCTAGTTCAAGTTCTCCTGCGCCAGAGGGATTTTGGCAGAGACCTGGGCAGGCTAGAGATCTGCATGAGAGGCCTCTGGAGCTGGCTGCCCTACAGGCGCCTGCTGGGCAGCACTGACCCGCGACATACCCGCGACCTTGGAGTTGTAAGCCACTCCGACCCCACAGATGTTGTTGTTGGCTGCAGCAGAAACTTCTCCTGCACAGCGGGTCCCGTGGCTGCAGAGAGAAAAATAAGACAGTTAGATTCAGGGTCAGGAGTTTAGGAGTTCCCTTAAATTCCATCCTTTGGAAGCAATTTAGAGCTTTTCTGTTGTGCAGCTGGCCCAGAGCCAGCTCACGGGCCACTTGATTTTCCAGCCTCACGTCCCAAAGTCCCCATCTACTCTTCTCTTTCTGTGGTCATCTTGTCTCTACCACAAAGAGGTTTCTTAGAACGTGTTTAACCTTGAAATTTGATCTTTGCCTTAAAAATCGAAGTACCTGTAACGGGGCTGAGCTGGTAAGCAATTGGGGCACTGCCTTTGGCCAATTTTGAAGCCCCATTTGCCTGGTATCATACTTCCTGCAGAAACCACACTTAGAGGTTTCTGGTGAGAATGAAACATAATTGGAGGCAAAGCTGGTTGGAACAGCTCTCATTTTTTGAAGCACTGGAATTGTGTGCTGAGGTTTATTTCCAGGCTAGCTCATCCATTGGGTGTAAGTAAAGCTGCTTTCAGTTATGGGGTTAGGGCTACTTACCTTTTTTGAGATCATAGTCTCCTTTGAGGATGTTTTGAATGCTATAGATTCCTAATTTCTTCCAGAATAAAAAGGCATACATTGGCAACAATTTGCATATATTCTCAAGGGGCCTACAGAACATTTAAGACTGAGCAGATGAAGAATACCAGGTGCTCATTAGGTAATCTTTCTCAGGTTTGTATTGCTTCACAATTTCCAGCAAAGCCTTCCCAGGGTTCATGTTCTAGAATGTTCTCTGCACAGATATTGTCATTCCATTAATTTTTTCCCTTTTGCTTGTTCACTTTTCCCTTATACCAAAGGATTCCAAACAGCTCTTCCTCTCCCTGGAATTGGCTGGGCTGGTGATTTGCATTGACCCATAGAATGCTGTGGAAGTGATGAAGGCTGAGTAGAAAATTTAGGATTGAGGTGTCACAAAACCAGAAACTGGAGGTGGGGCTAGAAATGATTAACATGGTTGTTAAACCAGCTATAGAAATGAAAAATCCTTAGGCACCAACTGCTGCAGTGAGTGTCAGACTGCTATAGAAATTATCTGGAGCTGCAGACCAGAGGTGGGATATGGAGATGGAGACCATTATAGAGAATCACAGGTCCTTAAAAATCAACCTAGTCACACCCTAGAAGCTATTAATTTAACAACAGATAACTATTCTACAAGGAATGAACCCCTCCCCAAAAGAAGAAAACGTATCAGTGCAATTTCTGCACTGGCAAGAGGCAGCTCTCCTGCCTGTCTGTGACTATGCAGGTGTTTCTTTTCACAAACCTCCTCCCTTTGCAAAGCAGCAGCGGCAGCTCTTCCTGCCGGCTTGTGTCTGTGCAAGCTGCTTCTCCTTTCCTTTTTTAATATAATGAACCTGTCTTTTTGGATATA
This sequence comes from Scalopus aquaticus, assembly GCA_004024925.1. Taxonomy (NCBI): domain Eukaryota; kingdom Metazoa; phylum Chordata; class Mammalia; order Eulipotyphla; family Talpidae; genus Scalopus; species Scalopus aquaticus. Next base: position 131,534 of record PVIJ01003230.1, on the reverse strand, counting down.
ACAAAAAGTCTTTGCCTCATGGCAATACTCCCCTGTGCTGCTGAAAGGGGAACTCTGGTGAAATTTTTTTCAAGAATAATGCAGGACCCTGTTCTCTGAACCCCACACCTCTCCAAACTGACAGCACAAAGATGAAATGCCACTTCTTAGAGGTCTGGCAGCTTTCAGTTTCATCTACTGGCGCCAGGCTCCAATCAGAGGGACTGGTTCAGGAATGGACTAGACTGCGGAGAGAGAGACCTGAAACCTCTATTGTCCCAACACCCGGGGGTGGGGTGGGGCAATGTGAAGGGGAGCCACCTCCCTCCAGGCCTAGCCAGGACTTCCCATCTCTCCTCCCAGACCCCCTTCCCTCTGTCAGTGGCATATGCACAGACAGACTACCCCCGCCCAGGTTACAGGACTTTAAGTTAATTAATAAATGCTTGTTCTTTTTGGAACCACTGAGTTTCAGGATAGTTTGTTAACCAGTTATTGAGATTGGAGGGAATCAAAACAGTTAATGAGCATGGTGCATTTTAATCCCAAACAGCACTCCAGAAGTGGGAGAGTCCATGGTAGAAGTCATCTGTAACTACTGGCTCTAACCCTCGAGTCTGTTTTAATGGTCCAGGTCACATTCATTACGAAGTCCACTGGAAGAATTGTGAGCATGGCCTGCCAAAGGGACGGGGCTGAGGGCTGACTTGCTCACTCTGTTCAGGCTGGTGTACAGAAAGGTACGGGGCTGAGGCTATCAACAGCCACACAGCCCCAGATTTCCGACGTATGTGTTGCTTGTGACCTCCCCTGGGGGCAAGAAAACCTATTGTGCCAGCCCTTCAAACATCACATCCAAGAATTAAAAAAAACACATGTATACACATGTATATTTTTATTCTTTCTCTGGGAAAAAGTAACTCCTGCCTCCATAAAGGCTGCCTATCTCCTGGACTCCAGGTTCCCTTCAGAACAGAGGAAATCTGTATATTGTGTCTAAGAAAACTTGGTAGTTACTGCAGAAGTGCCCTGTGGTAAAGGAGCTATGGAACCATCATTCTGAGCAAACCACCAATAACATTTGAGATTTTCGAGAAGGTGCCAAATTATGCTTTTACTTGGTGGGAGAGTCTATCATGGATGTGGCCTTCAGGGCTACCTTTTTATCCCAAATACTGAAGGAAATGCAGACTAAAATTCTGGAAAACAACATGGAAGTGAATCTATGTATATTATACATATATATAATGAAAAAAATATAACAAATATATATAATGAAATATATAAAGTTTTATATTGAAGTACAGTTTAAGAGTATATATTTATATTTTCTACTTGTATCTACTTACATGCTTTTAATTATCCACTTACATATTTTTATATTACATATCCATATATTATATATTTAAAAACTTATATAAATATATATACTTTTATAAAAATAGTAGGCATAGTAAAAAATTAGTAAAATATATACTTATATAAAACTATCTAAAGCACATATATACTTTATATATATACACATGTATATGCATATATACACACATATACAGTATATATGCATATATATGTGTTAAAATGAAACTTCAGTGGTATTGATTAAACTTGACTTGCTTGCTATTTGGTTCTTGCTAAGCAACATATTTTTTTAAATTTTTTTTAAAAAAGATTTATTTATTTATACATACAAGCTGGGGTACAGGTCAGAGGCGTGGGGCGGCGAGAGGGTTCACCAGAGACAGAGTGGGGAACAGAACAGGCAGATCAGAAATACACTGCTGAGGGGAGCAGCGGGCGAGGCAGGAGAGGTCTGCTGCGCCATGTGGGACTCTCCCTGGCTGGGTGTCGAACTCGCATCGCCACTGCTGACAGCTCCACAGCCCAGCGCTTAACCGCTGCGCCACCAAGGAGGCCCTTGCTAAGCAACAATTTAAATAAAAGTTTAAAAATCAGTGTCATGTCTCATTCGATGAAACACAGATTTAATAGTCAGCCTGTCAAGATCTCCTTTCTGAGACCTGAAATGTGCAGTGAAGCCTTGTCTCAAATAGTCATTTCTTTTCGGACACCTGTGAAGAACACAGAGGCACCAAGGGATGCCATACCACGTGGGAACTCTGCTCTCTGTTTCTAAGGAGGAGGGTGATGCGCCATCTGCTGGGTATGGGGCAGCTATCATGCCCAGGAACTGTGCCCAGGGCTTCTCTTGCCTTATCCCTTTGCTCCTCACAAGAAGCCGCGAGCAGGTGTATGAAGTACTGCTGCGTTTCACAGATGTCCAAGTTGAGGCTCAGAGCAGAGGTGTACAGTGCGAGGTGACTGGGCCAGGTCTGACACCGATGGTCCATTGCTGATCATCCCACCACACTCCCGTCCCTGCCCACATGAGAGGTTAGAGGGCAAATGCTTGTGCACCGGCTTGAGCAAATTACAGTCTTCGAATACTGTTTCCATAGCCTTGATTTTGGCCTTTAAGTGGGGGAGATGAATGCCCTGAACTCGCTGGGGGAACATAGGGGAAGAAACCTTTCATTGCTAAAGTAGGCGACACTAATTAATTATAAGCAATGAGTGGAGGCGCCCTATAATTGTTCGTGACACCACATCTTTTCACACCCCTGGGCCTTTGTATGCTCTGTTCCCACTGCCTTGAGTGCCTTCCCCTCTCTCCTGCCCTCCTGATTATCTCTAGCAAACATGCTTGCTCCCCTGAACCTCAGGAAAATCTTTTTCCAAATCCATTTCATTTGGTCCCTTTCTTGAAAATACTTCATAGCTCCTTACCTCTAGAATAACACATACACCTGTTGGAGATGGAAATAGCTCTATGGTCGAGGGGCAGATAATGACTACTTGACTAGCTACCTTCTAGTGAAGGCCAAGGAGAGGCAAGTGACGGGCCAATGGTGTATTTTGTGGCCAACATGTCCCCAATCCACTGCTCTCCTGGGTCCATGCCTTGGAAGTGTGATTTTTCTTGCTCCATCCTTGAAGAGGTGAAGTGCATTTCCCCCTCCCTTGCTTCTTCCCCCTCCCAAGCTGGCCTTCCAGCTTGCTTTGGTGGAATGTGGTAGAAATGATGAGCTTAGTCCTCAAGAGGACCTGTGGCTTCTCCTCTTTCTCTTGACACCATGACTATGTGCCACATGGGTAAGCCTGGGTTAGCCCATTGAATGAAGAAAAATACAACCCATCGCACTTGTCACTCAACTGACAGCATCCCATCTTCTAGACATGTGAGTGAGTCCATCCTAAACCACCAGCTGACCGTAAAGCAGAGCCTGGGTTCAACAGAACCGTCCCACTGACCTACAAATTTATGAGCTGTAATCAGTGCTTACTGTTCTATTTTGCTAAGTTTTAGGGTGTTTGGTTATGCAGCACTATTAAGCAATAGATAACTGATACGATGAATAAGCAAAGTAGGAGGGGTAATCCATGGTTAACTGTGGGAATTATAGTTCAAGGCTGAACTACTGTGGTGACTGCATTGGGTCTCCCTGGACTGTCCAAGTGAAAACCTGAGATTCCCCACAGTTCTGGGGGTCTTCAGAGAGACAGCATAGGTACACCTCTTCTTACCATATTGTTGGCCTTTCACCAGAATGATGTCGTCATTCCTCTGGCCCTTTCCAGCCCAAAGCATGCACTTCCATATGTATTCCACTCAGGCCCTAGTGTAAGGTCTAGTGGGCAACAAGAGCTCCACAACTCTTAGGACACTGTGCTGAGAGTGCCCCACCATCCCCTTAGGCCTCACCACCAACTACTAGGATCCTCATTTTGAAAAGGGGAAGTTGAGCGATATTAAGCAATATTAAGTTATTTTTTCATTAGGAACAGAACGGGAATTCAAACTCAGGCCTGCTGCTTCTAAACCTCTGCTTTTAACTATGTATTCCCGACTGTCAGAAAAATATGATTAATTTTATGTGTCAGCTTCACTGAGCCATGAGGTGTTCAGATATTTGGTGTTCACAGAAACATTATTTCTGGATGTTTCTGTGAGGGTGTTTTGGGTGAGATGAACATTTAAATTGGTGGACTTTGAATAAGACAGATTGCTCTCGATTATGTTTGTGGGCCTCATCTGAGCAGTTGAAGACCACAATAGAACAAAAAGACTGGTCTCGCTGAGCAAGAGGAAATTCTCAAGTAGGCTCCTCTTGAACTTCATCTGTAACACTGGCTCCTCCTGGTTCTGCGGCAGATGGCCTTTGGACACAAACTGGGACACTGGTTCTCCTGGGTCTCCAACCTGGCATCCCACTCTACAGATTTTGGACTTGCCAACTTCATAATCCATGAACTAATTTCTTATAATACATTTCTTTCTCTTCACCTGCAGTTATCCTACTGATTTTTTTTTCTTTGGAGAACCTTGGCCAATATAAGATAGTATCCTTGTAATTTAACCATTTTTCTCCAGTTCTTTAGCTTATTCATTTATTAGTACTTTTGGTCTAGTATTTCTGGCACACCACTGTCTCTTCCTTTGTAACAAGATTTTTGTTGGTGGCAGAAAATGCTAACTGAACACTAAGTTTTTCTTCTTCTCTTGCTGAGACCCACTTAGGCTCATGTTCCATGGACAGATAAGATGTGTGCTCCTTTTAGGTCTGACCCAGAAAAACTACTGATGAGCGGTTGTCCATGTTCTTTCCCCTCATGTACTTTGGTGCAGATCAGCATGGGAACTTAGGAAGCCTTGTTAAAGGAAGCATACCCCTGAATTGCTGCTTGGAGGAGAGCTGTTCTGCCAGGAACACTGGAGGGACTAGGGGATGAATGACAAGTAAATAAGCTTGTATTGTGTTTGGCCATTAAGATTTTGGGATGCACTTGTTACAACTGCTGGAATTATCTGAACTGGTGCTTTTTAAGTTTATTCTTATTACGTAATTCTATCACATAACTAGAGGCTACTTGATATCTTTTCTGGGAGGAGAAATTCAATTAGTGAAATAAGCCAGTATGAAGGATGCCACAGACACAGAGATGTTCAGGTGACAAGGATCTGAATAAAGTGTCCTTGAAGAACAGAGACACGAGACTGTCTTGTCTGGCTGTCCATTCCCTGCCCTTTCCCAGGTTTGACAGTGCATTGGCTGGACTTCGGGCATTTGTGGGTTCAATGAACACTTTGAGGCTGGTGTGTGGAAGGGATTCTGTTAATGGCATTGAGCCTTGCTGATACTTTGGTGTTTTTATTTTGGTTCAGGTGTGTAATTTTTATTCAAAATTGAAATTATAAAACATTTATAAAACATAGTAAATTGCAGTGAATAACATGATGAATCTAAGCCTTATGTTGTCCATACTTGAGACTTTTTTGTATGTGTGGATGCACTAGATACTCTGGTTTAACCAATGAATCCTCTATTGCTAGACATGGTTTTATTCTCTAGCTAATACAAATAGTCTTGTACTTGATATACAACTTTTCCCAAAAATTATTTAATATATATCTTTAAAAATGTATAGTAGCCTAAAAAATCAGACCATCATGATTGCATATAACATAAAACAAAATGGTGGTTTGTTTTTAGGGGCAGAGAGCAAGAAGGAGATACTGCTGTGATGCTAAGGGTGAAAATAAAGACAGTGGTAGAGTGTAGGGAAAACAGAAAACAGGTTCAAAGGACATTTAGGGAAGGAGGGGTATTGAACAAAGCCTAGTTATATAATGAACACTTTATTGGGGTTCTTTAAAGATCTCTTCAATTTACCTATGAGGGTACAATAAAATCTCTTTGAATCATATACTTACTTCTATGCTATTATATAGTCTATATGGTTTTTAATTTTAAAGCATAGGCCTAGAGGGAGTCAAACACCAGGTAGAATCAAGAATACTCACCCTATTTGTCATGGAGACTCCTCACTTCATAAAATTAAGGGGCAGAGCAAATGGGCAGTCAAATTGCCTCAGTCTCATCTCACCTTCCTGAGACAAGCAAAGTACCTAGCTCTCTGCAAGATCAAAGCTTCCTAATATATACTTGTGAGTAAAGGAGCCTGTAGTTACAAGGGTGCATTCCAAGGGGATAGATTCTTAAAAGAAATACGTCCTGATAGATAGAGCTGAAGCCCTCCCTGACTCCATTTTCTCTCTTTGCTTCTCCCAGATGTGACCACTACACTAGTTTAACATGTGGCTGGTCCATGCATTCTTTTATGTATCTTACAATCAAATATGCATCAGCAATATACCATTATTTGTTTGTTCTTGAACTCTATATAAGTATTTCATACCATACGATCTATTAAAAATTTGCTTTATTTACTTGAATTTCTTTTTTTTAAAGATTTATTTATTTATACATAGAAGAACTGGGGTGTAGGCCAGAGGTGTGGGGGGTGAGAGGATTCACCAGAGACAGAGTGGGGAGCAGAACAGGCTGATCTACTGAAATACACTGCTGAGGGGAGCAGTAGGCTAGATAGGAGAGGTCTGCTGTGCCATGTGGGTCAGCTCCCTGGCTAGGGTGAGAGTGTGCTGAGACTTAACCTCTAAGCTACCAGGGAGGCTCCTCCTTTGTCTCTGTTTACTTCTTCATATTCATTCTCCTCCTTTTTTGTCTTATTGTATTCTTGGCCATTTGCTTTTCCATATAAATTTTAGGATCATTTTGTTTAATTTCACAGAAAAATGCTATTGAGATTTTAATTGAAATTGTATTTAATTATTGGATTAATTTGTCATCTTTCTATTGTTTCACTTTTCTTCCCGTGAACTCAGAATGCCACTTTCTTCATTTAGGACTTTCATATTTTACCTTTATTGTACTCACATATCTTTTCTTAGATTTAAAATCATTTCATTGGTTCTGAAGTGTGGCAGAGTGTTCAGTAAAAGAGGTAGCATCCTTGTTTTGCCCCAACATTAAAGAGAATGCCAGCAAAGTTTCTGCATTAAGAATAATGTTTGCTGTAGGTTTTTGATAAACAGACATTGTTATCTTCAATTCAGTCATTATTTCTTCAACTGCACTGAGGCTAGATTTTATCTCATTGATTCAGATTTTATACCAGAGGCTATATTTTTCAGTTGCTATTGGTTTCTTTTCATATCCATGCTTATGTTTGCTTTTGTTTCCCGTATTGTTTACTTTTTCTTTTTAGATAGGTATTATCTGTGCATTATCATCCTGAGCAAACTAAACATAACTTAAGGTGTTTCTTAAGACTCTCCATAAAATTAATTTCACCTGATATATGGGAGGGAGGGAAAATTGGGTCAAAGAGGTCAATTAGGGCCTCCCTGGTGGTGTAAGGGGTTAAGTCTCAGCACTATGAAGCTATTGGCTGCCACTGCAGCACAAGTTTGATCCCCAGTCAGGGAGTTTTCCACTTGGCACAGCAGACCTCTCCTGTCTCACTTGCTGCTCCCCTCAGCAGTGTATTTCAATCTGCCTGTTCTGCTCCCCACTCTGTCTCTGGTGAATCCTCTCACCCCCACCCCACACCTCAGGCCTACACCCCAGTTCTTGTATGTGTAAATAAATACATCTTTTAAAAAAAGAGGTCAATTATAGGGTGGAGGATGGAAACTAGACTTGGTGGTGATAATAATGTTATATATATATATATATGTTTAATGCTGTATACTTAAAAAACTTATACTATATTACAAACAAAACATCTTCATAATTAAATTACTTCCACTTGGTATACATTCATATCCTGATATTTTAATTTTGTTGGATGTGTTAGTCTGGATAATTTGGAATTTAGGTTTGCAGGCTAATTTTGAGATTTTTTTTCCTCTTCTTTCTCTTCCTTTGCTCTTCTTTCTTAGCAAATGGTCCTATGGTGGTTTTAATTGAGTCCTTGGTTCTATATTCCACACTCACATATATTATTCTAGTGTTTGGGGGGCTCTGAATCCATAGAGATACTGGGGATAAGGCAGATTCATTGAACCAGTCAATGGGCGGCTTGGCTAGATTTGTGGACTTGAGACTGTTATTGTTCTTCAGTCTCTCTTGTCTCTAGTCTCCCTGGGCCTACAGATTGTTAGACAACCAAAGTGCCACAGCAGCCAGCTACATTTCAATCACATCTTTGGAGAAAAATGCTACAATATTAGATATGTTGGATTTGAAATGCAGAGACTGCCAATGTCTCAATCATGCTTACTAGCTAATGTTCAATGAACTCTATAAAGCTGGAAGCTCTATAAAGCTGGTCATAAGAGGCTGCTTGTTTAGACAGGTGAGAATGTGCAAAGATGCTCTTGGGTCTTTGGCCCAGCATTCTGTGCTTTCTGAAGAAGTGAAGAGACTTTCCATCTTTCTGAGACTAGATGCAAGGCTTCTCAATTTTGCCAGTAGATCAGCCTGTCTCATACATACAAGCTCTCTTTGGATATAACTCTCCGTTCAATCAGCAATGCTGAAACACAGACACTAGACTCTTGCCAGAAAGTTTAGCTTTGAGCTGACTACCATTTCATTTTAGATGAGAGAATGGAATTCAAAGAAAGATGGCTGGGTGACCAGTCTGTCCATGTATGCCTTTGGCATAAATAGTCCTATTTCCCTTGGACTTAGCTACTGTACATATCCTTTCCTGAATTTCAATGATACTTGCTGCCTTTTAGGGAGTGCCTGCCATATGCCATGCTCTGTACAGAGTACTTTGTATACATGTCACGAGTCCCTCATACAGACCTTCAAGGTGGAGCTTTAGTACCACTGAACAGAGGGATGACTAATCCAGGGATCTCTTATTACATTCCAGGCAATTATCACAACCCTGCTTTTGTCCATCATTATTTGCTGCACTTTTCTCTGTTAAAAAAAGAATTATTGTCACCTGAGGACCATAAAATCCCCCTGTAAGACATGTGTGTTATTAGTTTCCAAAGAATGATTCTACCAATATACAGATATTTCTTTTACAATCTATATAATTCTCTCTGTAATTCCCAAATGAGTGATATGACAATTTCTTTTTAGCTGAAGGAAAAATTTAAATAATGTTCTTGTCTAACTCAGGTAGGGAATTAGGAAAAAAAAATCCAAAAACCTTTGTGATAGTTCTCCAATGGCTCAGAATAGCTCACAAAATTAAACTCAGCTGGATTTCACTGGGCTCTGGTTTGGTTTAGAGGGTTGACAGCAAAGGAAGCCTTGGAGGAATATCAGCTTATGAGGCAGTCTCAAAGCTCACATGAACTAAAAAGTTAGAGTAGGATTCTGAAAGCAGTTTAAATTTCATTATCTGGGAGGTGATTTCAGAATTAGTCCATGAAGACAGAAAGGAAAGATGTTCGTCTATTTCTAAACCATTAAGTGTCACCAGGGTAAAGGATTAGTTTTTATTAGTGTGCAAATAGCCACCAGAGACAGCCATTTTCCTCACTTCTTCCTCTTTGACCTGTCGCACGGTTCTCTGCAAAATGAAGTATGACTTTTAATAAGAAAAAAAGTTAATTAGTGGATATCTTTCTTATTTGAAGGTTTAACTGATGCTATCAATCAAATGAGCTCGCATAGGGATAAATGTTCTTCGGCATTCATTTATCCTCCTCCCTCCCTTTCTTAGTTGCCTCAATAATAAATGTCTTCTCTCTTCCTAAATTTATAGTAAACTTTTGGAACTGCATCTAATCCAGAATCTCTTACTCTTTAGGGCTTAATAGATAGAGTGTGCTGCTCCTGTGATGCTGCATAAATATTGCCGATGGCAGGGATGACATTTCAGTGGTGAATGGCTGTCAAAGAAATGCTATGCAAGAGAGATTTTTATGGACAGCAGCACAGTAATGGAATACAGATCTGCAATGCATCGCCAAACATTGACCTAAAACCGAGCAAGGCTGAAAGATTATTGACAAAGTGTGGGCTGCAAACCTTGGGAGAAGCAGACAGCTCTAAAATGGACACATGTCAAGCCCCTCAACATCCCCGCAGGGCTGAGAAGGAATGTCACTGATCTATCAACTGGCCAATCAATAGTTATTGAGTGCCAACAGGGAAAAAATGTCTTGCTTGATCCTGATACCCAACAGAAAATCTGTTCTATCTGGTGTGCACATTATTAAAGCTCATTAGACGTGTGTTATTGTCTGGTGTTTTTTTTTTTTTTGCATTTGGGTTATTATTGCTATTGCTATTATTACTTTGCTTGGCCATCTGTACTTCTCTGTAAGCTAGGAGGAAATTATAGTCCATTTGCAAATTCCTCAACTGTTTCAAATATATCCCTGGAGCTCAGATACTGCATGTAATTATTAAATGGTTCACAGTAGAATAAATACATTTGCTCTGCTTGAAAAGGAACAACTCCACAAAATCAAATCAAGCACAGGGCAAGAAACTCTAATATACATATGCCCTAAAAGTAGTTCTGCATATGTTTGAAGTTTGCTTTCATAAGCATACTTAACTGGGAGTTTTAAATATATTCTTAAAGAAATGTATGCTTGAAGGAGAACAAGTTAACAAATAAGTACAGAGGGGATGGATGGTTGAAAGTGTCAGGACAGCCCGGAAAAGACCTACAGCTATTGAACTTGGTTTCTGAACCAAGGGGACATTTTCCTTGTTTGCTTGAGACTGCCCCTTTTAGTGCATTTTATTTTCTACTTTCCACGGCAATGAGAACCCTGTGATGAAGAGCCGCTGCCCTTCCCTGAGCAGTAATTGCTTCTGAGTTCTAACTGGCTTTGTGGCAGGCAGTGTGGCTGGAATATCAGCAGCAGCAAGCCTGGGGCTGGTCAGCGTCCGTCAGCCTTTTATTGGAGTTTCGGTGTGTGGTGAAATGACCATTTCTCAAGCACTCTAAGACAGCTGAGTAGAGATGGGCATCAGATTCAGTGCCCATGCCCAGCAGAGAACATCTGAAGAACGACGGATAATTCTTGGAGGCAGTACAGCTGGCCAGAAGCTCGTGTTAAATTGGCAGCAAATTCTCCAGGGTCCCAGGGTCTTGAGCAAGCAGCTCTCCTGGACTGCCGTGTAAGAGCAGTCATCTTCTGTGCTCCGGCCTGGCTTCTCACCCAGTCACATCTCCTCTTCTTTCTTCTAGCAAATTGTCCAAAATTTCCTACCCACCCTTCCTTTGAAACCTTCTTAGAATACCGACGCCTTCACCAGTCCCTAGCTCCCAGAACAGTTAACCAGTCACCTCGGGACATGTCATTTCCTCTTTTCTCCCCTTCTGCCTAAATAGTGTCCTCACCCTGGAATACACTCACTGTCCTCAGCCAAATGCTGCTTCTTCAAGAGGTCGGTTCCAGCTCCCCAGTCAGAGACAATCTCACCTTTCTCCACACCTTAAAGTATCTTTCTTATAAAGGTCCCTTTATTGGTGTCAAACTCTGTCTTCACCACTTTAGCTGTGCTAATTATCCTTTCTGTGCGCAAATGGCATAATAATAATACTTATTTCAGAGGGTTCTTATGAGAATTAGTTGAATTAATATATGCAGAAACACTTAGAACAGTGCCTTAAACATATTAAATGCTTAATAGGCATTAGCTCTCCTTATGTTATTTTAGCCCTGGCTACATTTAGCACTAGTTTTTTGAATAGCTGCTGCTTTCTCCTTTGAAACTTGCACACCAAATGGAATAGTTTCCCGTTCTGCTTATTGCCTCTTTTTATGCCCCATGCTTTAAAAAATTTACTTCATATTATGGAAATATCAGAAATACATAAAAGTAGAGTAAAATGCATCGCCCAGCTTTAACATGAGGAACTCATAAAGAACTAATCTTATTTCCTCTATAACTTTGGTCATTCTTCCCCCTCCTGCCTCAAGACCTAAATGATACTGAAATAAATAATAGGTCTAATCTTTCATCCCAGGGGGAATTTTTAATAGGCACCTCCTACACTCACGGGAAGGACACTCGATTCAAATTCTCCTTGAGCCAAGCAAGAAATATTTCTAGGACAGATCCACAGACCCAGACTTTTAGACTACAAAGTGTCCAAGTGTTGTAGGTTTAAAATTTGACCCACCTTGGGGCCTCCCCGGTGGCGCAGCGGCTGAGCGCTGGGCTGTGGAGCTGTCGGCAGCGGCGACGCGAGTTCGACGCCCAGCCAGGGGAGAATCCCACATGGTGCGGCAGACCTCTCCTGCCTCGCCCGCTGCTCCCCTCAGCAGTGTATTTCTGATCTGCCTGTTCTGCTCCCCGCTCTGTCTCTGGTGAACCCTCTCGCCGCCCCACGCCTCTGGCCTGTACCCCAGCTTGTATATAAAAAAAAAAAAAAATTAAAAAAAATAAAATAAAAAATAAAATTTGACCCACCTTCCCCCCATAATCATTCACAATGGTGTTTGTTTTTTGAGGCCATAGTTTGAATAGTGGCACCACCCACCCTTTGTTACACCAAGTCAATTTGGGTTAGGATCTTTGACAATGACTTGATAATTGGGAAAAGCCCCATTTATTTCTGGTCCAAATGGACACTGTGTCTTGAGTCATTGGCTCCCTAAGAGGCTAGGATTATGCTTGCCTGACTCACTGGGACTGTGTCTCAGGCAATTGGACACTAGGGGATTTTTATTGCTGACAATAAAGAATTTCATTGCACTAAGCACTAATTAGTTCTACCTAGGTTATTTTAGTCAGTTTAAAATTGCACTTCTATGAATAAGTTTGCAAAAGAAGATATTTAAGAAAGAAGACACCTTTATATATTTTTTCAAAGAATATAATTAAAGCATATCACATAAGAGACTTGCTCGGGGCAGGTTATGTTTGCGTTTAGAAAATGGGGTGGTGGTGGAAATGATACTGTTGGCTATATTTTTGTGGCTGGGTCAACCCATCAAAGATTAATTTAGTACTTTCTAGCTGAGGAGAGATAACAATAACCAGCACACATGTTGGTTCTGCCAAATCTGCTATGAGAATGGTTGTACTTGTCATGAAGAAGCCAGGGCAAGCTCCTGGTCCTTCTCAACAGAATGTTTCCAGACTGTCTTTCCCAAGTATGTCTCACTTTGGCTTAGTGACATCTATTTGGTTACTTCATATGCTGTGTCTGAAATGGTTTATTTAGTAAGGTTATGTTAGGATATGGGGTTGTGAGTTGTGGGATGAAAACACACTTCATATCTAAAGGTCTTTTAAATATATCCGCAGCCCTTAAAGACACACTTCCAAACACTGCATGATAATTTTAAAACTGCAGATGAAGTTGGTAGGGATTTGTGACACTAGCAACTATCTTTTCAATATGGCATTATTTGAATTGTATTTTCTTCTTTATATTTTTCTGTATTTTCTGTAATTGTCAAGACCCCCAATCAGTGTGCTCTGACTCCCCTCTAGACAACCTCAGATCAACTTGCTAGCTGAGAGGCAGAGTCTATACCCCATCATCTACTGGGGACCTGCCCCTGGATACTCTTGGCCATATTATTTCCTTGTCTTTTATATTAAAAGTGATGCTGATGAAAGAATGACACCATTTGGGTTTGGAGATTTATGAAACTCGGGTTCAAAGATTTGCTTTGATATATACTAATGGTTTGACCAGGGAAGTCACTCAGCCTTTCTGACTCTGTTCCCTTATCATTGATAGGAAGAATGACATTAGCTTTTCTACCCCAAGAAGTAGAAGAAATGAGTAAAGTACTTTACATACAATATACATTTATACCATTCATTATACGATTTATACCTTTAACCAAAATCCAACTGGTCTCATGCACTTCACCCAAGAACCTCAATAATAAGGAAGTACTAGGTTTAAAACCTAGTTGATTTGATTGAGCAGGCTGTACATTTTTATTTCTTGACATTTCTTATATACAAGCAAGCTTTTAGACAATCTCTTACTTGGAGAAAAAAAGATTGCATTTATATGTTTAGCAGTAAAATAGGCCAGAGAAAAGTAATACTTTCGTATGGAACATTGGCTAGCTTTACCTGGTAAGATGCCAAGCAATATCTCAACAATACCTTTGCCAATTACACTACTGTCCTGTTGAAAGGGACTATATGAACTTTATAAGGTAATGGTAGGAAACTTTTCAATAACCTACAAACTCAGATTCACTGGATAAAATAATTTTGTGCAATAATCTCAACAAAGTAAAATCAGTGTGTTTTAAATCACCTTGTGATAGGTTGGGTAAGACTTTCTTGTTATTTATATTTTCTTTTATCTTTAATAAAGTAGCAAATAATTACTAGTTCAATGGAACAAAATCTCAAAAGGTAATTTTAGAGGAGCATGGTACTATTCAAAAAACAATAGACATTTAAACAACATAGTCACTCAGCAAAAATCACAATACAATTTGGTGAAGCATGGAGTTATTTTGCAGGTGATGTTCCATCCTTATAAAGAAAGCAAAGCAAAATAAAACACACGAAACCTAAAGTCAAAGACACCTCTGGAGACCCCATTTACCTGTTAAACCAGTCGTCTGTGTAGCGGGGATAAGGATAGGGATCGTTGCTGCTGAAGTCGTAACTTGCTTCGGCATTCTGAAAAACACAAAATGTCTTGTTAGGCTAAGAAAGTCAGGGGTCTAGGCAGGAGAAAAATGCTTTGAGACTTTGAGGTGTGCCTGTTTTGTGTTTATAGTTCCTCTGTGAAATGCTGTGTTGTATCAGGACCAGCTCTGGCCCAACTGTAACAGAGCCAAAGTGTGTCTTTGGAGTTTTCTTTCTTCCCTTTATCTTCTTTTCCACCTTCCTCCTCTCACCTTATTTCAGATCTTTAAGGGCTTAGTAAAATTCGAGTCCTATACTCTCCTTGATGGCTTTCTTTTTATGCTGAGTTCCCCCTTGTGGGCAAATGGAGTTCACCTGGAATCCAGGGCATATGTTAACTTCCTTGCACTGGTAGTCAGAATGTTCAAGTCCCTAATGTTGTCCACAAAATCAACCTCATTTATTCACTCAACGAATATCATTGAAAGTCGAATATTTGCGAGAGACTTTGCTAAGCTTGGGAATTCAGTGGGCGACATCTCAGCCCTTGTGTTACTTATAGCCCAGTTGGGGGAACAAACACCAATCAACATCAACAAACACCAAAATAATTTTATAATTGCAAACTGGAAGTGCTTTTGAAACCCACATTATACAGTTAGAAGTTTAAATTCTATGCCATACAACACCTCTATTTTTTTTCCATTAATAATCATGCAAGAATCACTTATTTACTTACTTAAATTGTCATTACATGATTTTATATCTAAAATTTTCCATTTAGGTCTTTAGTTGGTTGGCCTTTTATTTTGGTCTATAATGAAGGATGATCAATCCCAATTTAGTGACTAATGCATTCTTTCCCCACTGCCTTCTCTGCTAGCACATGGATGTTGGACTCTGGGGAGCTCTTCTCTCTTCCCCCCCATTCTTCTCTCCTTTGCTTTTAAACTCTGCAGTATAGACCCCCAGGAGTTTCCTGGTCCTTGACACATATGGGGCCAAGAAAAGTTGAGTTAGATGCACATTCCAGTTTGGGCATTCTTGACTCCTTGTGTCTAGCCATTTACAGTAATTGTGCCGTTTATCAGGTAAACCACTTTAGTTTGTGACTCACTTCAGTTTGCAAGCCTAATGTATCAGTGGTGCAATGTTCACAAGCAAATAGACTAATTTCATTAATTTGTAATTCCATTTGATGGATGGCAAAGGACTTCCAGCTACCAATGATCAGAATTGTAATAATAATTTATTTAAATAAATGTGCTTGGGGCAGACGTCACCCTAAAATTTGTTTCAAGTATACTGAGGTATATTTGAAGTACAAAAAAATCTCATATATATGACATACACATGTTGATCAGTTTGGACATGTGCACCCCCTCATGACATCATCACCACCACCAAGGTACTACACGTCCATCACTTCCAAAATTTTCTTAGTTTGACCCAACTCTTTGAGAAGAACATTTAACAAGAGATCTATCTTTTAAACATATTTTAAAGTGCACAATACACAATCGTTGACTGTGTCGTATAAAGGAGTTCTAGAACTTACACATTTGCATAACAGAAACTTAATATACATTGAAAAACAATTCTTCACACCCTCCCAGTCTATTAAAAACTTGGGCCTTATAAAGAAGTCATTGTATCTTGGGCATCAAACACAACTATCCTTTTCTCCAGAATCTGGGTTTTCCTTTGACACCTGGTCTTTAGAGAGGACATTTCTGTCTCCACAGGCATTAATCATTGGCAAAACAACAGTTCTGTGCCTCCTTCTTCACTTAGATACCAAACTACTTTCATTCTCTATGTGACCTCTAATTGCTGTCTCTAAGGGACACTTCCAGGTCTGTTATGTTTTCTATTCCTTGACTTTTCTTGAGATATTTGGATCTCATTTATTTTGAGGGACAGTATTTTGAACCAGCATTTTATTAGTCTTTCTAAAGTATGTTCAGCTACTTCTAACTTACCTGAATTGTTCAGAGATGAGAGTATTCTTAGAGTTGGTAGGAGTATCAAGAGAAACACAATGTAATAGTTCTTTTGGGTTTCAAATCTGAGTCTGAAACTTCAGCAATAGATTTGGAAGTCTGTTTGCCAAGCCTGGTTTGTTTCTTCAAGAAGAGTTTAGAATTCCCTGGCCCAAAATTCAGCATGAGTAGGCATTGTGTACCTGTATGGAGGGTTTGAGTGCTCCTTCCTTCTAAGCTGCGCTCTTGCAGTGAGATGGGGTATGTTGGAATATCCAACCTTGAGGGATCTCGGACTCATCCTAAGATAGGTATGTGGAGGGCCTCCTTGGTGGCACAGCGGTTGAGCGCTGCGCTGTGGAGCTGTCGGCAGCGCGGGATGCGAGTTCGACGCCCAGCCGGGGAGAATCCCACATGGCGCGGCAGACCTCTCCTGCCTCGCCCGCTGCTCCCCTCAGCAGTGTATTTCCGATCTGCCTGTTCTGCTCCCTATTCTGTCTCTGGTGAACCCTCTCGCCACCCCACACCTCTGGCCTGTACCCCAGCTTGTATGTATAAATAAATAAATCTTTAAAAAAAAAAAAGATAGGTACGTGGAGCCACACATCAGAAGTGGCTCTTTGACCTAGAGAACAGCAGAATATTCTGGGAGGCTGAGTTCAGTGAGTTTTCACTGGTCTAAAAACTTTTTAAAAAGATTTTATTTATTTATGCATACAAGCTGAGGTGTAGTTCAGAGGTATGTGTGTGTGTGGGGTGGGGTGAGAGGATTCACCAGAGACAGAGTGGGGAGCAGATCAAAACAGGCAGATCTACTGAAATACACTGCTGAGGGGAGACAGGAGAGGTCTGCCGCGCCATGTGAGCAGCTCCCTGGCAGGGTACCGAACTCATGCTGCAGTGGCTCTGGATAGCTTCATAGTTCTGAGACTTAGCCCGTTGTGCCACAAGGGAGGCCCATGGTCGAAAAACTTCTGGGGGTCAGATAATGAGGATCCAGAGCACAGGCAGCATCTGCATAAACTGATAACTAAGGGCAGCAGGCACAGGGACGCGGCAGTAAAATCCAAGAGGGACACAGGATGAGACAGGAACACTAGGACCCCTGTTCCTCCCTCTTTAGTGCTGTGTTAATCTTCTGAAGCTTGAGGACAATTCTGCAGACAGGTGGCAACACCTGAATCGATTAAGGTCAAGTTTCGATTGTTAGGCTGGCAGATAGAAATCAAACTCAGCTAGAGAAAAATAAAACCAGAATTTTCTGAACCTTGTATTTGCTGCCTGAGCAATTGACCAGTTTCATAAGTTTTCCACCCTGTCTCACTTTTCTGGCTCCTAAGTATCCCCTGTGCCCTACACTGAGGCCTTTTGACTCTAATTCCTGATTCTGCAAAACACAGACTTGCTCTGAGGTGGCGGGGGAGGCTAGAGGGAGAATTGGAAATTTCTAACAGCAGAAGTTGTAGCCAAGAATACACAGAACTCTGAGACCACTTTATAACAAGAAAAATGACCAAGTATTTTCTGAGGTCAAATTCACTTGTGATTGTTGAGATGGATGATAACTTAGGAGCTCTGATTATTTTGTTGCCTTTACATTTAGTTTGATGACAAGTGCTTAATTCTTTGGGTAAAAGTCTACACTGAGTATTAATGAAGGCAAACGGTTTTGCTCATTTGGCTGCATCTTTTCTGGCTAAAAGTCAAATGGTTTAATAGCAAGAAAGAACAGCGAGCAATCTTCTCAAGGGTTCTGTTTATTCTTTTATAGCCCAAAGTGAAGCATTTGTTAATTCAAATTATGATGTTGTTTTCCATAACATTATTTGTATTTAGGAATAAATTGAGCTGGCCTTGAATTATACCAAAATTTCCTAAAATAGGCATTAATAGGGACACAGAGCGGAAAAGACGTCTCTGTAAATTTATTGCTTTGGTCATCTTAGGTTAAATCAGATGCTTGTTTGGTTTTGAATTCTTCTATAACTTCTGCCTAAAATGCATTTGTCTATTTTCTTGCGTTAGAAAATAGTATCTATAAAGCTGAACGTAATTTAATCATTGATGATTCAGGATCATGCTGATTCAGCGTCATCATTAAGAATCTGAATTATCATTGCACCATCACGAAGAAAGTGAGAAGATTGGACAGAATCCAAACTGACCTCCCTGGAAGTTATTTCAGGAATATTTCTCTTTCTCATAGATGAATTGAGTGCTGGGGGAAAAGAAAACCTCTGGTACATAATAATTCTAAGGTTTACTTTCCAAATATTTGAATGGAAGTTCAGAAGGCAAGACTAGACTAACCTTTAGGAAGGAACTTAAATAATTATGGTTTGGTCATTGTTTGTGCTGGGCACTTTTCCCATAGTAAGCTAAGAATGGGGAGGGGACTTACTTATTTTCAAGACATTTTCTGGCTTGTTATATCTGAGGAGCTACCTTTATGCAGACATTTTTTTTTTTAAATTTTTTTTTTTAAGATTTATTTTTTTTTATACAAACAAGTTGGGGTACAGGCCAGAGGAGTGGGGCGGCGAGAGGGTTCACCAGAGACAGAGTGGGGAGCAGAACAGGCAGATCAGAAATACACTGCTGAGGGGAGCAGCGGGCAAGGCAGGAGAGGTCTGCCGCACCATGTGGGATTCTCCCCGGCCAGGCGTCGAACTCGCGTCGCCGCTGCCGACAGCTCCACAGCGCAGTGCTTAACCGCTGCGCCACCGGGGAGGCCCTATGCAGACATTTTTAAGATGCAGGTGATAAAACTGTAAAGACTCGGTTGCTGTGATGATAAAATGGAGGAATGAATGTGAGCAGTTAAGCATGTGTGGATGTTCTCTCACCTCTTCTCCTTTTGTAGTCCTCACTTTCTTTGATTACCTATGGCAAGAGTCACAAAATATGGCTCACAGGCCAGATCTGGCCATCCATCTGTTTTTTCTTATATTTGTTTAAAGATTTATTTATTTATGCATACAAGAACTGGGGTGTGGGCCAGAAGTGTGGGGTGGTCAGGATTCACCAGAGACAGAGTGGGGAGCAGAACAGGCAGATCTACTGAAGTACACTGCTGAGGGGAGCTGTGGGTGAGGCAGGAGAGGTCTGCTGTGTCCTGTGGGAAGCTCCCTGGCCGGGCATCGAACTCATGCTGCAGTGGCTGCGGATAGCTTCATAGGCTGAGACTTTAACCCCTGTGCCACCAGGGAGGCCCCAGCCATCAGTTTTTACAGATAAAGATTTATTGGAACATAGTGATGCCCATTTATTTACCATGACTACTTTTGGACTACAATAGTTGATTTAAGTACCTGAGAGAAAACACAAATTTTAAAATAGAAATTTTACAGAAAAAGTCTGAGCCTCTGGACTCTCAAGCTGCTTTCTGATAGCCAGAAGCCACCCCTGTGGCATCTTATCCAGTGCTTGTCCTCCTGAGATTTCCCTGACACTTCCCCTCATGGGACAGGTATCTCTCAAAGCATACCTGCCCCATGCTCCAGTCTCTCTAGGTGAGCTGTAGCTCCTGAATACGAATCTTATACAAATTAATGTCACTGCATTGTTAGGAGTTTGAAGCTTACCTTCCTGGATCTCACACCAGTCAAATGTGGGTTTTTAGGTGTTACTGGGTCAGAAACTGGGTCTCAGCCCACTGGGGTACCATGGAGACAGTAAAAGCTGGGAAGATGATGAATGCCACTATGGCTTCCTTCACCCCTCTCCCTTATCCACCCCCTCATGGATTTAAAAGGCTGCTTCTAAGGGCACCAGCCCCCTGGGGCTTCTCTCTTTCCTTCTAGAAGAGTCCTGTTTGTTCTCATGGTAGGAACGTTGCCATCGGCAGAACCGCTAGTGTTTGCAGTAAGCAGCTTTTGGCTTAAGAGGTTACAGGCCAGGTGATAGGGGGTATGGCATCTGCTACACAAGGCCTCACCCACCATTCTTTTTTTTTTTTTTGAAGATCTATCTATCTATCTATCTATCTATCTATCTATCTATCTATCTATCTATCTATCTATGTGCACAAGAGATGGGGTGTAGGCCAGAAGTATGGGGGGGCGGTGAGAGGATTCACAAGAGACAGAGTGGGGAGCAGAACAGGCAGATCTCCTGAAGTACACTGATGAGGGGAGCAGCGGGCAAGGCAGGAGGGGTCTCCTGTGCCATGTGGGAAGCTCCATGGCTGGGGATCAAACTCCTTCTGCAGTGGCTGCTGATAGCTTCATAGTGCTGAGACTTAACCGCTTGCGCCACCAAGAAGGTCCTCCCATCATTCATTTTCAAAAGTGATGCTGTGTTTTCTGACAATACTGCACTCTCATAACAAGCCACTGGTGTAATTGAGCAACTAATTTGAGGGCACTGAGGATCAAACTCTGCGGTCTGACTACAAACTGAAGGAGTGGTTTCTGTAACCAGGGGTCCCAGGTACAGTCACACAGGTTGTGCATGACCGAGAGGCACCATGGGGGTTGCTGGGGACTCAAGCCTTATGCCCTGGGGAGTTTTTAACAAATAATTGGTCTGCCCAGAAGGGCCATATTTACTAATTTGATTGCCCAGAGGGAGGTGCTATTTTGCAACCCACACACTGTTTGGGTGCGCTATTTCTATTTCACATAAATGCACCATGTAAAGTGCTAGTCTGTTGATGTGCCATGGCAAGAAATAGGCCTTTCTAGTTACAGTCATGTATAAGCTCAGTCCTCAAAGAAGTTGTTCCAAGGAGACAAGATATCCCCTGTGAAATGTCAGGGTCTACCAGGCTTAAATAATATTTCAAAGACTAGGAGTTTCGGACCATGAGTACAGCATGGCGTATGATTAATTGCCAATGTAACTCCACAGCTATAGGAACTCAGAACAGGAAAGTACATCACATTCATCCCTTTATTCTGGCTTGTTCCTTTCCCTGAAGGCATTTAACCAAATAACCCAGCTAGGAGCCGTGTAACAGTATTAGCTGAAATTGCACTGTGCTCATGGACTAATGAAAGAGAAATGAGCTTCCCTAGCCAGACTCACAAACTGCAACCATATTGCCCCAGAACAAAGCTCATCTGTATGGAAACTGAGAAGCAAAATAGCCCAGGCCATTGGAGCCTCAAGAATTTTGCTATTGCGCCTACTTGAAACTAATATGGTCATGGCTGAATGTTCCCAATTGTGCCTATTTTGATTTTCCTCAAATAATTCTCCCACATGCACTAGTTTAACGATAATGTTCAGCTCACTTTTGACTGAGACCAACATTAAAGGGATTTATGTCTGTATTAAGTCTGACTGTAAAACTTAACAAAATTTAACATTTCTCCAATGCTCAAAAAAATTTTAAAAAGATGCTGAGTCAGAAAATTGCTTAAATCTTTCTTCTAGACTCCTAAGATTTCCAGAGTTGTGTATTTCTCCAGGGACAGAGTGTTCTCTAATTGCAGATTTTTAAAAAAAGATTTATTTATTTATTTATGCATACAAGCTGGGGTAAAGGCCAGAGGTGTAGGGCAGTGAGAGGATTCACCAGAGACAGAGTGGGGAGCAGAACAGGTGGATCTACTGAAGTACAATGCTGAGGGGAGCAGCAGGTAAGGCAGGAGAGGTCTGCTGTGCCATGTGGAAGATTTCCATGTGGAAATCTCCCTGGCCTGGGATAGAACTCATGCTACAGTGGCTGCAGACAGCTTCATAGGCTGAGACTCAACCCCTTGCACCACCAGGGAGGCCCTTCTCTAATTGTAGATTTGATGCCTGCTATCATCACTTCCTTCCTTCATGTCCCTGGAAATTTCAGCAATCTCTGGTCACCAGAGTAATTCCAGGTAAGAGAGGAACAATATAGTAGAAGAACAAGGCCTGCAGAAGCCACAAAGCTCCAAGCTGTGCCCCTTACTACTGGGTATTTTATATTTCCAAGGCTGAGCATTTCCATCCTTTGGTCCTCCCTACCACTCTTATCTGCAAATTTGAAAGAGGGTCTAAACTCCAAACCTAAGAGGAGATGATAACATTAATTCCTAATGGTTAATACAGTGCCCTAAATGGATAGGTTACCTTTAAGTTTTTCAAAAGACTTTAAATTCTCATTTTACTTTTGATTTTCAAAACCCATGGGGTAGGAGAGCAGTTGTATTGAAGGGAGAAATGGGGCTGTTACTCTCTTTAAGGAACAGGGCACAGAAAGGCAGTTTCTCACAAGCAGCTTCTTTAGAGTTCTCTCTGCCAGTCTATGTCTCCTTAGATCTTCTGGCTATTTCAGAAGGCCCATGGAGTCTGTGTTAGGTTAGACTGAGGCTTATTCCCACAGATAAATTTTAAGAGCTGCCCTTAAAGTGTGAATTGCAAGGGTAATCTGATGTATAGAGGGGAATCCGCCACTCATGATAATTAATCTCTGAGAGCTGTCTCTAAGACAGGGTCCAAAACTTATTCAGAAAAAAATAAATCTTTATTTTCCTTAGCTGCTGACTCAAATTTAGCTCCAATTATGGATGCAGACTACAAGCTTGATATTATTAGCAGTACCTGTGAGCTTGTCACCAACACACACTTTCATATTCCATTATAGTGGTTGCAGATATGCCAAAATATCTTTTCTACTCACTTCTGCTTGCCACTAGATTTTGTTATTTAATGCTCTAATAAAAACAACACCTATCTACAATGGCACAAATGTGTATTTCAGTCTTTTAAGAACCGTGTTTCTATATAACTGCTCCCCTTGGTTATCCTATGTATTTTGCTTTATGTGCTTAAAATATATTGTTCTGAAAATGAGGACAAAGAGGCACTTTCTTACATGGGTGGTTGGTTTGCAAATTGGTACAATCTTTTTAAGGAGAAATTTGGCAATATCTATCAACATAGAAGATGTTCTCTTTGACTTAGAGATCCTACCTCTAGAATTGATCCTAAAGATATATTGCACATATAGGAAATATTGTGTGTAAATGTATTCATGGCAGTGTAATAGTAAAAGTGCAAGACTAGAAAGAGCTGATGTATCCAACATAGGGGATGATGCAAACAGAAGATAGTTTATCTATATGATGACCTATGTCTTTCATTGCATAACTTTGTGTGTGTGTATGTAATTTTTTTCTTTGCCATAATAATGACAATAGTTAACATGCACTGAAATTTATTTTGTGCAAGGGATTTTTAGATGCTTTGCACGCCTTAGCTACACCTTATGATGTCCCTTTGTACTCATATTATCACTCTCATTCTATGAGCAAAGAGACTGAGGCACAGAGAATTTGAATATTTTGTTCAAGGTCACATAGAGAAAAAAAGCAAAGCAGGGATTTAGACCAGGGGCCTCTCCTCTCACTGCAGTCTTGCCTCTCTGCATTGGATCATAACCATCCCATTGTGTTACATGTGTCAGGACTACTTGGTGGCCCTGGGATTTCTGAGAATAATTTGAAAATCATTGGCTGAGAATGGTGTTCCAGAAGTCACTTGTACATGACACCCTCCACAGCATGGCATGGTATGGTCTGCTCTCATCATGCTTCGCTAGTCCTTTTTAGTATGCTGATGACAAGCCTCCATTCAGCGTTTCTTTGTCTTCCTTACCTCCCTTCACCTTGCTCATACATCTTCTCTTTCTTTCTCTCTCTCTCTCTCTCTCTCTCTCTCTCTCTCTCTTTTTCTTTCCTTTACATTATTGTGTATTCCCTGTAGGTTTGTAGGTTTCCCACCACCAATTCACTGTGAACCATCACCATAGCCCCTTGTGCTCTCTTCTCCCCTATTTTGGTCTTTCTTCCTCCCCCTCCCCTGTAGAATGTCTCTTATTTGTGATTGTCTGCTAGTTTTTGCTTTTGTTTATGTTTTGTGTGCTATTTTCTCCTTCTGATTTCTTGTTTGGCTCTCTTATGTTCCTCCTATAAGTGATACCATTTGATATTTTTCTTTTTCCTTCTGGCTTATTTCACTGAGCATAATCCCTTCTAGCTCCATCCATGTTGCTGAGAATTGCGTTAGCTTATCATTTTTGATTGCTGAATAGTACTCCATTATAGACTTGTACTACATCTTCTTGATCCAATTATTAATTTTTGGGCGTTTGGGTTGTTTCCATGTTTCAGCTATTGTAAACAATGCTGCAGTAAACATAGGTGTGTGTGTATCCTTTTGGATTACTGTTTTTGTGTCTTTTGAGTAGATTCCTAGGAGTGGAATTGCTGGGTCATATGGAAGCTCCATTTTTAGCAGTTTGAAGAACTGCTATACAGCTTTCCATATTGGTTGGACCAGTTTGTATTTCCACCAACAGTGTAGGAGAGTTCCTTTTTCTACACAGCCTCACCAACATTTGTTGTTTCCTGTTTTTTAAATATGTGCCATTCTTGCTGGTGTAAGGTGAAGTTCATATGGAATTACAAAAAACTTGAATAGCCAAAGCTCTCCTGACCAAAAAGAGGAATGCACGTATCACCTACCCAGACTTTAAACTATACTACAAAGCCATAATAATTAAAACTGCCTGGTACTGGAACAAAAACAGACATACAGACTGATGGTATCGAATAGAAAAACCCAGAAATAAACCATGTTTATGGGCAACTAATCTTTGATAAAGGTGCAAAGAATATGCAATGGAACAAGGACAATTTGTTCAATAAATGGTGCTGGGAAAACTGGATGGCTACAGGCAAAAAAAAAAAAAAAAAAAGAAGAAGCTAGACTGCTACCTCATGCCATGCACAAAAACCAATTCAAAATGGTTAAAAGACTTGAACATAAGGCCTGAAACTGTAAAATATATAGACGAAAATATAGTCAAAACACTACATGATATACATCTTAGTAACATCTGTAAGGACACGTCCCCAAAAGCAAAGAAAGTGAAGGAAAAGATAAACAGCTGGGATTACATCAAACTAAAAAGCTTCTGTACATTAAAAGAGACATTAACCAAAACAAAGAGACTCTGTACTGACTGGGAGAAAATTTTTGCACTCCATGCAACTGATAAGGACTGATCACAAAGATCTACAAAGAACGCACATGACTCAACAAAAACAAAGCAAAAAAACCAGTCAAAAAATGGGCAGAAGAACATAAAAGACACTTCTCCAAAGAAGAAATGCAAATGGCCAACAGGCATATGAAAAAATGTTCGACATCCCTCATAATCAGGGAAATGCAAATCAAAACCACAATGAGATACCACCTCATCCATCTCCTTATTTGACAGAGGCAAGCACTGGCAGGCAGTAGCATTCAACCCAAAGTGTTTCATTGTATTTATTTTGACAGTGGCTTCTATTTATATCAATACCCCTGCCAAGGGGTAGTGGTTATTTTGTCTTTGAAATAGTGATTGATTGTTTACCATTAAAGTACATTCTTTTACATTGAATGAGTCAATTTAAAGATATGTATTAAGTGAATAACCTCATGGATAACAAAAATTGTGAAGATGTGTTGTGACTGGTGGATATTTGGGAAGCACTGGAATAAAACAATGGTAACATTTACGATTCTGACTGCTTTAGTTATCAGCAGAGTCAGTCTTAAGAGTGACTGAAGGATCTATACCAGGGGTTTAAAGAAGTAATGGAAAAGACTTTCTGCTCTTCTATCTCAATCCTGTCCCTTGTCACTTCAACATTGTGACTCCAATCCTTTACATTTTGTAGATTGTTGACCTTTAAAGGACTTTATCATTCATTCATTCAACCAATCATTTATTTCTCTTTCCACTGAACAAATATTTATTGAGTACCAACTATTTACCAGGCACTGTTCTATAGCAAGTCACTGTTGAAAGAAAGATGCCCTTAGCTGGGTATCTTGCCTTTAGTTCTCAGAAGCTATTCCATAGTTATGTATGAACACCTGAGTTTTCAGTGAAGTTATCAACTCTGGCTACTCAAGAGCATTCCTTGGGTAGCTTTTAGAAATACGAATACTCGAGTCACTCCTTGATTCTGATTTAATTGATCTGGGCATCAGGAGTTAAAAAAACAAAGCTTTATATGTGATTCTGAATTATAGGTTGTTGAAAAGCACTAACCCTTTGCTCATCCCTCATATTCTGACCTTCTTGATGCATTGAAGTGCGGTTTGTGGACTAGTAACACTGACATCACCATAGAACTAGGTAGAAATACAGAATCTTAGACTTCACTCAGATTGACTGCTTTTGAATCTGCATTTTAATAGGTCTCCAGGGAATTTGTAGGTGCACTTTTTTTTTTTTTAATTTGTAAAATAGGTGCATGGAGCAAGGTTTGCTTTTGCCCTGCATGTCCCCTTCTCTTTCCATAATGGCTGTGTTATAATCTTCTCCCTCTTCCACCTGCATTCTTTGACAGAAAGAATTTGACAGGAAGAATTTGATAAGTCATCTATCTCTTAGTATGAATAAGTTTAGTATATTGCCCTTCCCAGTAGTATTTGTTTTCACAGAAGAAAATAGATATTGGCAAAAGTGAGAGAATTCAATCTCAGGTAGCAGAGACTGAAGGGCAGTAGTATGGAAGCCTCAGGAAATTCCTGGCACCTCTTAGACTGAAGTTCTTTCTCTAGAGAAAATCGATTCTGGGAATAGAAATCACACTGATTTCTTTGGTTCTGAAGAAGAACAAAAGAAAACAAAAGAAAGCAAGATAAAATACAGAATTATCATGCAAAATATTCTGGGACTCCCTGTACTTTTAGAAGGAATTGATTCTGTAAGAAAGAGGAGTAAAGGTTTAGAGTGCGATTTCTGGCTGTTAAATTTTGATGAATATAAAGGTTTGAATTATTTTTGCCTCCTGCAGCTTAAAATAAAGTTTCTGTCAAAACTTTAACAACATACCCAATTATAGACAAACTAAATGCCAAGTTGCTTTAACAGCAATGGGAGTTAAAACATTTCTTTTAGAATGTGTTTATATTTCAGTGCATACTTATTTTTACACCCTGCCTCTTTCCTGAAAAGAAACAACGTCTCTCCATTATTCTAACCAACTCTGCAGACACACTAAGGTTAACAATATAGTGAGATGTAATAAGGAATGAGTAAATTGGGGATGCATGTAGGTAACTGTATTGTGCTGTGACTTTGTGCTTGGCCAGAGCTTGGTCTCTTAGTCCAAGTCTGAAAATGTCAAATTTGGACAGTGGATCCAAGCTCATGACACACTTACCTTGGGGGAGTGCCTAGACCTGGTCACTTCCCTAGCCCTGAGCTGGCCCTGCTGGATCTCTCCCCTTCCCCTGTGGCCTCTGCTGCTGCTGAGGTCTCTCTGTGCCCCTACAGTGACAAAGCTGATCTTGAGGGAATTGTACAAAGGCAGCTTGCAGCAGTGCCGCGAACCTTTGTCACTTTATTACCCGTCACTTCAGGAAAGGGTGGCATAGAAGCAATGGTTAATTCCGATGGAAAGAAAAGATGTGGGTTTAAGAAAGACAGATGAATTTAGCCTTGATAACTTAATAAGAGGCTGAGGAAAGTGGTTGCACAGAGTGACACAGGGATGCACTGGGGGAGCCAGGACACGGGGGGCAGACACAGCACAGCAGCTGCCTTTTGACTTCTTGCCCGAGTGAAGGATGGGAAGTTGGAGTGGCTGACTCAAAAGGCAATTCAGACCTGATACTCGCAGGCCCACAGAGGCAGTGTGCTGTCAGGCCCTGCTACAGCAACTATGGAAATCAGTGCCAGTCGCAGTTCTGGAAAAGGAATCAGAAGGTAATGTAGCAGCCAGGGTCTAAATTTGTGTTGTCAAGGTGACGGGGTGCAAGTAAATTTGTGTTTCTTTCCCTTTTGGTCGGGTCTTCTATGGGGTTGGAGAGATGTGTGAGGCTTCTCCTTTTCTTCCTTGGGACTGTCCTGCTTGCCTTTGTATGGATGGTGAGGTCAAGGTCACCACTTTTGTGTCCAGATGTCGTGGGAGAGAGGGAGACACTACTTGACAACCTTCCTCATGCCACTGATTACACAACGTCAGTATCACCTGCTTCTTCTTTTCTCAGCCCTAAAAATAGCAAAGATGAGTTCAATGATAGCTGAGTCACCTCAAAAGGGTTGTTCCGTCCATATATCATTTATTGGCAACTATGGCTTGCACACACCATATAGGATGTTTTCCATCTGCCAAAAGCCCAGCTGTATGAATAATTACACAGGGCCCATTGCTATTATACATACACATAGGTTTCATGTATAAATTACATGTGTAATAGTCAACACAAATTAATTTCAGTTGTGTCACACAATAATTTTGAGAATTGAGTATTGTAAGTCCTGTTTTACAGATAAGAAAACTGAGGCTTGGCAGGTTAGGTGATTTTCTCAAGGTTTTTCAGCTAGAAATGTCTGAGTTAGTACTAAAAATTAGATCTGACTCAGGCTCATTTTCTTCTCTCTGTCCTGCATGGCACCTAAAGCTCTTTCCGATGATGATAAAGTCGAGTCCGAAACTACAAGACTGATCATCTAGCTTATCCCAGCAGCCTTGGCATTGAGAAGGGACATAAAGACCTAAGATATATTAGATGGCAGTGCGATGCGGGTTGGCTCACTCAGGGCCTTGGGTTGCCACCCACTTTTGCATCTCCAATAAATCAAATTTAAAAACTTGTCCTCAATCTTCTCACTTGTCTTTTTTGCTTTGAACAGTTAATCTCTGCTTTGGTGATTCCTTTTAGGATAACCTTGCTTAGAGGAGAAGATGGAAATAGAGTGTTATGACCTTGGGAGATAAGCAAAAAGGAAGCACAGGCCTATTGTAAATATCTCAGTGTTTATAGTTGAAAAAAAAGCTAAATGGATCAGTTCCCTTTCATGAAAAAGTTGTTTGAGTCTTACCTCTGAACAAGACCAATTTTATGTTCCCAGCTAATGTGAAATGTGACACAAAAAAAGACTGGTCCCCAACTGTTCTGGAGAAAGATTAAATGCACTTCTGGTTCTATTCACAGCTATTCATCATTTTAATTGGTTTTGAAGTCAAAAAAACTTTGACAGCATTTGTGATGGGAATCCAACTTCATAATTCATAAACTATGGAAAAGTGATTATAGCTTTCATTTTGGAAAATGATTATAGCTTTCATTTGGAGGCTGTGCACATACCTTATTAAGTTGCTACAAGGATGGAACACCAGAATCCACATTAATCACACAATCACTTTGAGCATGGGGGTTGCAGCAGTTGAATCGTGGACAACGGTATCTCGGGAAGGAAATACTCTGCTCTAGACCTTTTGGGAAAGACATACCCTCCACTCATGGTGTTCCTGGCTACCCCTGCTGCCATACCCTTCTCAGCATTTCTAAGAAGTGGGAAGAGCGCATTTGGCACCCATTCTTCCCTATTATTAGGCCTTCCCTCAACTGCAAAGACTCTTCTTCAATTCCATCTCAACACCTTCCTTGATCTTCTTATAAATTGAATAGTAACCGTTAAAATTACAAAAAACCCATATTTCATTCTCCATTCTCCACTGCACCTTCTCCCACTCCTCCCTTTCATTGGGGTCTGCAAATCCCTTCTCCACTCTACTTTTTCCCAACATTTCCACCCAGTTTGTATTTGTACACTTCCTATTGACATCAGAGTACATTCCCCAGAGATTAGATGGCCAGATTCTTACTCTTTAGCATCACCCTCAAGGCTGTTGGTATGGGGTGACTACAAGTTTCTCTCTACTTTACCAGATTTTTTTTTTCTGGAATGGGTCAGAACGTCTTGAACTCTGTGGGCCATATAGTTTCTGTCATAATGATTTGTCTCTGCCTGTGTAGTGAGAGAGCATTCTTAACAATATATAAACAAATGCATGCATGTCTCAAAAATGCTGTTCACAACAACAAAATGCAATGAGTGGGCTATAATTTGCAGAATCCTGCTTGCTGTGAGTTGAAGTATCTCACCAAAATACATGTTGAAGTTGTAACTCTGGTATGGGAGAACCCCCTGCCCCCATGAATGTGACCTTATCTGGAAATAGTGTCTTTGCAGATGTAAGTAAGTCAAATGAGCTCATATCAGATTAGGACAGACCCTAAATCCAATGACTAGTGTCCTTCAAAGAAGACCAAGCGAAGGAATGGAGACATAGAGACACTCAAGGAGGAGAACATCAGGTGAAGACGGAGACAGAGATTGGAGCAACATGTCTACAAGCCAAGGAATGCAAGGGTTGCGTGCTACCACCAGAAAAAAGGAGTGGTACATAAAACAGTTTCTCCTCTGAGCCTCCAGGAAGCCCAATCCTGTGGGTGACTTGATTTCAGACTTTCAGCCTCCAGAACTATGAGAGAATAAATGCTTGTTGTTTTAAGCCACACAGTTTGTTACAGTACATGGCTCCAGTGTTCCCTTTTCCACCCCCCTGCATGCAGCTCCATCCGTTCCTGTCCTCTATGTGGTTTCATCTGTCTGAAAGTCTCTCCTTCACCAATCTGGTTCACTCAAAACAGCTCAAATATCACCTGAGTTAAGAATTGCCATCTCCACATAATCTGTTGTGGCTAGATGTTCTTCATAACATTGACTTCACTTTTCCACCCTTTTAAATTCAACTGTTAGTGGTTTAAGGATATGGACTGTGTCTTTTACTTGATGTCACTGTGCACAGAGCAGACTTTCAATGCATGTTGAATGAATGATTGAACTCATAAGAATTCTCTAAACTATTTAGTTGACTACTCCTGTATCATTTGTCATTAGGGGAGTTCTCAGGTGGAATTTGCCCATTTTCTATATGTAAACATAATTACTGAAATGAGATCATTTGTTTTTGCAATTGGATAGAACAATGCAAGTCTGTTTCAAGAGTTTCCAAACCATTAAATATACACTTTTTCATTACTTGTATTTTTGTACATTAAATGTTGATATCCCCAAACTTCCTTTCATATGTGCCAGCATCATAAAATAGCGCTTCTACCAAGTTTAGTGATATTTAGTGGTATTATAAGGATCATTATTTGCATATTTTAATTGTATCTTGTCCTTATTATTTTAGAAAAACAAGTACAAAATGGAAAATGAAATTAGCAAAAAATAAGTTAAAAAAAGACATAAAAATGTAGTTTAGATATTCCACAACATCAAACCTTACTCTCAATTGAATACTCATCGGATTTAACTCAGCCACGTTCAATTGTAATAGAACATTTCTTTTTTTGAGGACAGGTCATCAAAATTATGTTAGAGTTGAGACATAATAACAATTATGTAATCATGATAATTATATATATTTTTAGTTTTCTGGGACTATAATCACAAATATTCACTTTTAATATACAAATTTTAGAGACTATATGTTTCCAAAAAAATTTCAAAAGGAATAAAGCAAAATTCCATTTAAAATTATTTCATTCAGTTAAAAATTTCAACAATGTTTGTTTATGTATCTTTATAAAATTTTTGGATATAAAAATTGATGGGAAAAGGAAAGGAAGTCAAATATCTGTATTGACTTTGATGTAGGGACTAAAATAAAAAGGAGTAAGTGATTTTCTGGAATGATTGGACCAAAGGTATTAACGTCCACATCCTGAGTTCCTTACCCCATGCTGGGACAAGGCTGCAATGGAAGCAAGGCAACACCACATTATAGCTTGCTCTCAAGACCCAGGCTAGGGAAGTGAGAACAGTATTCACAAGAAGAGTTCTCAACCCCAAGACAACTGAATTGTTTCCAAGTTCCTGGCACTCTGAGAAAAGTTATATTCTCTAGAGATTAAATAAAAATTGGATTACGATACAGTTTACCAATCACAAGATAAAGGTAGTTTTAATTTCAAACAAAAGCCATATATATTCATACATGATTTTATTTATAACTGCCCAAACTGGAAGTCATCTAAATGTTCCATAGCTGGAGAATGGATAAATAAGTTGTGGTACATTTGCACAATGGAATACTACCCAGCAATAAAAAGGAACAACTACATGGATGAGTCACAAATGCATGAAAAAGGCCATTCTCAAAAGGCTCTTTACTGTAGGATTCCATGTATATGATATTCTTGAGAAGGCAAAACTGCAGGGACAGAAGACAGATCTGTAGCAGTCCGGGACTGAGGATGCAGGGAAGCTGGCCACAAGGGGGCAGCATGAGGGGTTCTGGGAGGTGGCGGGGCTATTGTCTCTCCATTGTGGTGATGATTGCATATACGTGTGTGTGTGTGTGTGTGTGTGTGTGAGAGAGAGAAAACTCATAGAATGATGCATCAAAAAAGTAATTTCCCTGTAAATAAAAAGTGAATTGAAAAAATAGCAGTTGGCTACCTGACTAGAGTGTGTTATATGATCCAGGGTAAAATGCTCTTATCTCCATGGAATATTATAGATGATTTCTACTCATAGCTTTAAAATGAATGTACTACCTTTTCTCTCAAATCTCTTTTTCTCTAAAGAACTATTTACAACATAACTGACAACTGGGTGGGTCACGTGTTCTCTCTGACATGGTCAGTAAGATGCTGAAGGCTGTCTGTGGGTATTTTCCTGTTAGCACATTTCATCACAAGGATGGGATAAGTTTTCTTCAGGGTCATATTTGTTTGGGTTCAGAAAGAGTTTAACTCCATTGAAGGGGAAAAAGTACCTAGGGGGATGCATCCAATAAATGTTTATTCGAAAGTGTTCAATTTCCTAAAGGGCAAGCTGGAGGAGACGGCGTTCTTTAAGTAGATGAGGCAGGTGGAACTTCTGTGGTTCTGAAAATCCCTTGCTTATTTTGGAAAGTGAGAGCTAATCCTATTCTCAGTTCCCCACCCAGTTTTTGCCTTCTGGTTTGCATCAATAGTTCATTACTCAACATTTAAGTTGAAATTTGGCTGGCAAAGGAGGCGCCCTTCAATTCATCTTCATCTCTGGTTAATTAATATAATTGATGTAACATTGTTTCTATCCCCTAAATCTATTAACCAGCAAACGTTCAGGTCATAGCCTCTCAACTCTCATTAATTTCATTACTTAAGCTATTTTTTATATCATGTGTTTTATT
This sequence comes from Scalopus aquaticus, assembly GCA_004024925.1. Taxonomy (NCBI): domain Eukaryota; kingdom Metazoa; phylum Chordata; class Mammalia; order Eulipotyphla; family Talpidae; genus Scalopus; species Scalopus aquaticus. Next base: position 98,198 of record PVIJ01003230.1, on the reverse strand, counting down.
TCCTCCTTATGGAAATTTCAGGCCAATACTGAAAATAGGGATAGGTTGTTCTCACTGTCAGCTTGTTTTTCAAGGATATTAGAGCATATTTGAATATTGCAACATTCTCTCCACTTTTATTTTCCTCTCTTTGTGATCAAAATGAGAACTGATGTTCTTGGGAGGACTGTAAATTGATTAAATCATTTCAGAGAATAATTTGATAAAGTTTATCAAAATTAAAATTGCATGTAGTTCTTGACCCAGAAATTTCACTTCTAGGAATTTATTCTATAGATTTTTAAAAAAGAGTTCAAAGATCTATTTTCAATGAAATAAATTCTTTCCATAACTTATAGTAGTAAAGCATTGAGGGAGAACCAAACGTCAATTGCTAGGGGTCCCCTTAAATAAATTATGGTGTTTCCATACTATGGAAGAGGATATATTGTTACATAAAAGAATAGATTGCACCATTTAGCTAGTGCATAATGCCAGTTTTGGAAAATAAAATCTGGAAGGATCCACACATCACCACATCACCGAAACTGGGTCGTGAGTAGGATTTGCAGAGGAGGGGTAGGCAAGGGGAGAGAAAGGAAATTGCAGTTTTTATTTTAACTACACTTCAGTAATGTCTGGATCATTTTTTTTTTATGATGAGCAAGTCTTGCTTCTATATTAAAATGCAAATAGGGAGAAAAGCGAAAGTGATGAAGTTTTAAGAATTTAGTAATCATGATTAAATAATATCCCTTTCCGCCTGCACATTGACTGGATAGTTTCCACATGTCTTGACATTTATTAACTTTTCTGCTTGAGACAACTTGGGAGGAGGGTAGGCAGATATCCTCTCCCGGGTAGATGGTGAAAAAGTTGATCAGGTCTTAGATATACGTAGTTTCCCACTTCTATAGTTCTCACATTCTCAGAGGATTTTCAGTAGTAACTGACTCCTAAATTGGACTTTTTGCTAAAATACTGTGTTTAAAATCATATCTAAAAATCTGAGGGATAATTTCTCTCTCACAAAGTATGTTGATGTTAAGCACACAGCCCAATGAGTTCTGGTAATCTATACACCTGTGTCACCACCATGGTGATCAAACTATAAACCGTTCTGTTACAGAGGCATCTCTATACAAGGGGGAGGTACCCTGTTCCCCACCCCCTATATATGCAGCTTCCTTGGACTAGCTACTGCGAATGAGGGGCAGAGCTGACCGGCTAGGTGAGGATATAAAATATGGAAGTCAGGTAGGCTCAGGCGAGACAGGTGGAGAAGAGCTTGCTTGCTTCTTGTCTTTGGATTTGTACCAGGGCTTTGCAGGACCTGGAGGAGACATGTGGAAGAAAGACAAGTGGAGACATTTGGGAGAGACACGTGGGTGAGAGACTTGTGGGGAGGCTGACAATGGCAGCCGTCACATTGATTTGTACTTTGATTTTGCTCCTTTCATCTCAGACATGCCTGACCTGTTTCTATGATTCCTCTCCAGAGGTGCCTTAGATGCATGGAATGCTTTTGGGCCTTAGCGGCCCCATTTTGGGTCAACGCTGCTTGACTGGGCATTTATCCATGGGGGAATGGGTAACTTTGGGTGTTTTATTGGGAAGACTATTATCTTTTCTTCTCTATGTATACAAACTAATTCTATTAAAGTTCTTTTACACTAAGAGTGTGCTTTGTCTTTGTGCACATGGATTGCTGAACCCCTTTAGAGTATGCATGTTTGGAGGTACAGAGGCACCCCTTGGTGATATGCTAACATTTCCACCTCTTGGGAAAGTTCTCTCATGCCCTTCTCTGTTTATCTCCATTTACCTCCACCAACCTCTCTCTGATTTCTATCTCTGTTACTTAATTCTGCCTGTTTTAGAAAACTTCAGATAAATGGTATACCAAAGAATATACCAGCACTGTTTGGTGGTTGTCTTCTTGGCCTGATAATATTCCTGAGATTTGTCTATTTTATTGTATGCTCAGTAGCTTGTTCCTTTGGTTGTGGAACAGTATGCCATTGTTGGCACACAGCACAACTTTTTTGATCCATTCACTTGTTGATGGGCATTTGAATTATTTCCAGTTTTTGCTAATATGAATAAAGCTGCTATGAACAGTCTTGCATATCTTTTTTATGTACATATGTTTTTCTTTTCTTTTGGGTAAAGACTTCAGGGAGGAATTGCTGGTGATATGGTGAATGTGTGTTTAATTTTCTAATCCACTGCCAAACCTTTTCCCATAGGGACAAGGCCATTTGACATTCTCACCAGCAGTATATGGGATTTGGTAGGAGGTTTTGCCCCCTATAAATACCTATCTTTACTCACATCTGTGGGTATGTTCTATCATGCCAAAGATTAAAGGAAGCTTATATATCAGCAGCAAAAACAGTACTGAACCTCATCATTTCAGCTCCTGCTCTCCCCAAGACTGTAGTGATGCTCCCCAGCAGGGGAGTCTGGAAGACTAGTCTTTGTCTTTTAGCAGGCGGTTTCTGGAGGTGCAAAGTCTGAGAAGTCTCCAGGCTGAGCATATTTTCACATACTGTAGAGATTTTGCTTTTTTTAGCAAAAGGTTTTAGCAGTTTTCTTTGTTGTTCACTTGAGAAATCTCCCTTTCCCTAGTTCAGCTGCTGTGTTGCAGACACACAACTGTGGGAACAGATGACCCTGGCTATTCTTCCCGAGATCCTTTGCTACCAGTGTGACTGGTCTGGCATTTCTCCAGGTGCAGTGCTCCTTGGGTGTTTAGAGGTGGTCTGTATCTGTCTTTAATGCCTGTCCTGTTAGCATGGCAGGTGACGTTTTCACTGATGGCAACGACTACAGTTGCCTTTAAAAATATTCTATCAAGTTAAAATAATGAGTCAATTAAGTAAGCATAATTAGATTAAAAAATAGCATGGTGGATCCTATTTAGAAAACTCCCAGGTCTGGTCCAATTCCTCACTAGTTATTAAAGGCACTCTGAATAATATAGTTAATCATCATAATCAAAAGAGATTTACTAAGCACCCATTGTCACTCAGCATATAATGAGCCCCAAAGTAGACATGGGTCTGTTCTTGGGACTGAACATCAGTGATATTGTTACTAAATATATTCTTTTCAAAATCCTTGTAATATCTAACTCTACATGATGTGTGAAAAACCTGAGCATCCAATTAATTTCCAGATCAACGCTGCATGCTTTCTGATTAAGCATCATAAACGCTATTCAGAGTTCTCCGTGGTCTGGTCTGGGTTCCTGCTGATGTGGAGCTAGGTGTTAAGATTGCCACTGAATTCTTCTCTGTGTTTCCCACAGACAAGGACCCTTTGGAGCCTGGGTCCCTGAGCTTGCTGGATGCCTAATAGAGGCCACACTGTTTGACAATAGTGTCTGCTCTTTTTAAAGATGTCTTTCTTTCTTTCTTTTTTTTTTTTTTTGCAGATGTCATCTTAATTTTTGTAAGAGAAAGGGGGAAGTAATATTTAGTGAATGTCTCCTAAGTTTGGGGTGCTGTATACTCTTTATTTTTTTTAAGATTTATTTATTTATGCATACAAGCTGGGATGTAGGTCAGAGGTGTGGGGTGGTGAGATGATTCAGCAGAGACAGAGTGGGGAGCAAAACAGGCAGATCTAATGAAATACACCACTGAGGGGAGCAGCGGGCGAGGCAGGAGAGGTCTGATGTGCCATGTGGGAAGCTCCCTGACTGGAGATCGAACTCGTGCTGCAGTGGCTCTGGATAGCTTCATAGTGCTGAGATTTAACCCACTGCACCACCAGGGAGGCCCCTCTCTCTTTCTTTAAACACAGCTCTTTTTCAAATAATTTTTTCTTCTAGAAAATCCTCCCTATGTGGTCTCCCTGCTTGCATTCTTGCCAGACTCTATCTCCTTAATAGACAGATCTTTGAAAAAATATCAAATCCAGACATGTCATTCCACACTCTCCCACTAACCCCCCCCCCAAAAAAAAAAAGTTGTCCCTTTGCTTCTCTTTGCTTCTTAGGATGAAGTTGCAAGTCCACATGGCTCAAAGTCCACATAACCAAGTCTTCCCTACTTCTCCAGTGTTGTCTCAGGCCATTTTCTCCACCACAACACAACAGTTTCCTTCAGATCCCTGAAGATGCAACACATTCCTGCCTCAGGGCCTTTGTATAAACTGCTTCCTCTGCTGTCAGTTCCCTGGCTAACTCCTTCTCATCCTCAGGCATTTGTGTAAAAGCCTCTTCTCCAGGGAAACCTTCCCTCATCTAGCAGACCAGGTCAAGTTTCCTATTAAACACATTTATAGGACCCAGTACTCTTTTCTCCCAGCAAAGCATCACAATTATGAACAATTATAAATAATTTCAGAAAAAAATTGTTTCTGTAATTATTTCTTTGGAGTGTGTTTCTCCCTTTAAACAACAAGGTCCGCTGCTTGTTCAACATATCTCTGCTTCCAAGCTGGTCCCTAGTGATTCTTGCTTCCTGGTAGTCCTGGTAGTCTCCTATAACAAGTACGACTCACTCACATGATATGACAATATGGTGGTATGGGACTCCCAAGGCCAGACCGTGAGAGACATGGTAGTGTTCATCTCATCTCTCTGTGAGATCACTCACTCTGGGGGAAATTAGCAGCCACGCCCTGAGGATGCTGAAGCAGAAACATACAGAAGGAGGAACCGAGGATTCTGCCAATAGCCACCCATTGTAAACAATATGGAGACAATCCTCCAGCCCCAGTCAGGCCTTTGGATGACAACAACACTGTCCGACCTATTGACTGCACTCTTATGAGAGGCCCCACACCAAAACCATTCAACAAGCTGCTCCAGAATATCTAACTTGCAGAAAATGAGTGAGATAATAATATTTGTTTATGTGTTCAAGTTTCAAAGGTAATTTGATATGCTGCATTAAGTAACTAATATACGACCATTCCTGGTAGAGCAAAACATTCAATAAATAGTTGTTGAATGAATAAACAAAAGCAGATGGCCATCTTTCTTTTACATTTGAGGACTATACAACCCAGAGAAGTAGATTCACTTGCCTCTAATCACAGTGACTAAACAGTAGTGGAAAGTTTGGACCCAGATTCACCTGTTTGTGTGGTCCTCATTAGTATCAGGTCTATTAAACTGTTTTTATCTTTCTTGAAGAGAGAAATCTTAACATTTAACTAGGCAAAAGATTTTTTTATTCAGAAGCTTTTACTATTACATTCTGAATAAGGTTGCCCACTGGTTATTTAGTGCAGAGGTCTCCTAGTTGGCATGTCTATTCCAGGGTTCTGCAAGATGAGCCATTGGGGTGTGGGGAGAAAAATATTCTAATTTTTCTGAGTTTGATTTAAAAATTATGTATTCATTTTAATGATAATTGTGATAAAAATGCATAACATAAAAGTTACCATCTTAACCATTTTTAGGTGAACACTTCAATAAAGTTAAGGACACTCACATTGTTATATATCCAATCTTAAGAACTTTTTCGTCTTGTAAAATTGAAATGCTATACTCATTAATTAATAATTCTACCTTCCCTTCTCCCCCCAGCTCCTGGTAAACACCATTCTACTTTTTGTCTCTATGAACTTGACTATTCTAGGTATCTCATCCGGTAAGTGGAGTCATTCAGTATGTCTTTTTGTGACCCACTCATCCTCATACAATTTCATCAAGTATCATTTGTGTTGTTGCATGCAGTAGGATTTTCTTCCTTTTTAAGGATGAATAACATTCTACTGTATGGATATACCACATTTTATTTATCCATTCGTTCATTTGTTGATAGATATTTATGTTGCTTCCACCTTTTATCTGCTGTGACTGGTGCTGCTATGAACATAGGTATGTATTGTAACTTGTTCATATTTATTTTAATATTATCTTTAAAATGTTCTTTCTTGTATATATTTTATAATATATATAGCCCATTATTGTAGCAGTGCATACAAACAATATGTAAGTAATCAACTATGAATATACTCAGAGAATCTGCTAGAAAATTTTCACATATGGAAACGTGTGATTGAAAAGTTTGGAGATCTCTGGCTTTATAATTATAGCAGATGCTGTTGAAGGCCCCATTCATAAACTCATGCTTTTAGTATTTCAATACATATTGACTCAACTTTCCTCTGTCAGATTCCATCTCTCTCTGGAGCCCTATCTGTCCATGATTGTGGCAGCCCAGAAGTACAGGAAATTGCTTTCTCCTCTATCCTGGTATCAGCTCTCAGTCATGACTGGTAGAAGTTGGTGTATTTATACCCTGACTCTTTCTCCCACATGTGATCTAAGCCATGGCCCAGGTTTGCCCTGTAGATCTGAGCTCCAGCTGCCTTCAGCAGTAACTCACCCAATTCACCCCCTGTTTTGATTCTCTCCCCACCTTCCAAATAAATTACTGGTCTTTGAAACCATGCCTCAGTGTTGGCTTATGGGGAATCCAAACTGAGATAGTAAATGAATGCAAAACTCTTGGAAATCACTCAGCTGCAATGATTAATGTATAGCGTATCATGCTTGGAAGAGAAGCATAACTTTGATTTTATGTCTGTCATTCTCAAAAGCAAATTAAGTAGATCAAACTACTTGACAATTTCATTTCTTTATAAAACCAATTCAGCTTTTGCTTCTTAATCAGTGATTTTATTGGAAGGGAGGAGAGTTTCATAAGATTTTAGAGCTAAAACAGAGAAAGAAGAGTCCAATTTTTTCAGAGGATGCTGTGCCCTGAGACATTTAACAGCTTGTTAGATGCCACATAGCTAGAAAGTGGTAGAGCCATAATGGAACTGGCATTTCAACTCTCAGGACACTTTGTTTTTAACAGAGCCATTTTCCTGTATCTCAATCCACAACGGGTTAGATCAGGGCAATTCGTGGAACTTTTTCTTAAAGGGTCAAATAGTAAATATTTTAAGCTTTGCTGACCAGATGGGTCTCTGTCACAATGCCATCACATGGACATGATACTGTGACAGCACCTACAGATGGTAAGTCAACAAATGAGAATGGCTGGGTTCCAATAAAACCTTATTTACAAAAACAGGAAGTCAGTCTGTGCATCATAGTTTGCTAACCCCTAGGTGAGATTCTAGGGGAGACAAGGGCCCTCTTTGTGTTTACATTTAAGAAAAATATTGTCATTTTCCAGGCTCGCTTTGTAGTTCTTTAGTATTCGTAGAATAATTTATTTTTAAATAATTTATAGTCATTTAAATACATATGTAACAGCGCTTTCCTTTGACCTGGAGAAATGATTACTTAGTTTTAAGATGTATCATTGTCATTTCAACCCTTTGGCCCCTATATTTCTGTTGTGTCCTTCTCAGACATTGGGAATATCATGTTCCCAACACACCGATAGTCTACACAGCATACAGTCAGACAAGAGTTCTCCCCATAATAGCTAAATGGGATCCTATTTTTCCATTGTGTCAATATTAATTATTCATAATTTAGTGTTCGATATCATTTTCTGTATTAATTTCTACACAACGGGATTAGTCTAATTTGGAATGATAAGATTCATTTGCATTTAAATTGATATTTTAAATATTCCCTGTGAAGAACAAATAACATCCATGATTATAATTGTAAGCATTGTTTCCAGGGCAGGTTTGTTTTCCTTTGTATAGATTTGTAAATATGATGCATCGAATTTAATGTTAATAATGATGACAAAATAATACCGCATGTTTCTTCAGAGAGCCTTGTGAATAGAGTTGCTACACTGTAGTAGAGTTACTACAAAGAAAGGAATTCCTTTCTTCTAGTGGAATAGTTGGGTAACAGAGCTTGTTAGCAAAGAACATATCCATGTACGGATTTGGTTTTTGAATTTTTGCAATCATTTAAACACTTAATGTACTAATTTAAAAAACCTGGCTAATTTTTTTTAGCTTGAAAATACATGGATCACGAATGGAATGGCCATGCTTGCTGAATTCTACAAATAAATGAGTCAAAAGAATCAAGACAATTAATCTTGTTGCATTCACTAGTTCTGTAGCTCTCTTGGGGGTACGAGTGAACTTGCAGAGATGTCTTCTGTTCCTTGGTTTGTAGCTATGAAGAAATATACCAGTTATCACCAGAAGCCAGGAAGACCTAAAAATGTTCATTTCCTGTGTAGATAATCTTCGTGAAGAAAGTCATCAGAAGTTTCTTTCACACCAAAATGCTGGTGTTTAAAAAGGCATAAATAACTTCTGCAATGAACAGAACAAAAGGAGGAGCATAACAAAGCCTGAAAGAGGGGTTTTGTGAGGAGACAGGATAGTCAGAAAAATTGGGAGGTGAAGGGTAAAAAAGAAGAGAAAAAACAAAACAAAATAATACATCCCTTCACCAGCCGGATAGTCATCCAATTTAATGTTGGCCATTTCTTTTGTTCCTTCCATTGTGTTTTGTTGAGGATGAAGAGGTGAGCAAGACACCTCTATGCACCTGGTGCTGACATCCCACTGTTGGAGAGATGGTGTGATTTTGATAATGAGGGAATCACTTGATTTAACCAGGGAGAGTGGTATGGCTTCTTTTTTTTTTTTTTTTTTTTTTTTTTTTTTTTTTTTTTTTTTTTTTTTTTTTTTTTTTTTTTTTTTTTTTTTTTTTTTTTTTTTTACTTTTTTTAATTGTTATTTATGTCTTTTACATTTTGTATTCCCCTTGGGGAGCCCACCACCAATTCATCCGTGATCCATCTCCATGGTCCCCTGTATTCTCCTCTCTTCCAGAGAGTGGTATGGCTTCTTATACCATTTTTTTTCCCCTTTGTAACAGCCTTTCTGATTATTTTGGGCAGATGCATTGGAGAGGGCAAGAGAGGAATCTGTGGCTTTGGACCAGGATGCCAATGGTGGGAACAGAGGAAATGATGTAGACAAACCCAGGTCCGAAAATATGGTTGCTGAAGTGAGAAAGGAAGGGGGAGGGTTCAAGGATGACTTTTGTATTAGGGATGTTAGCCGTTGAGTCAATGGCCATGCCATTTGCTGAGCGGTGAGCAGGCATCTGGAGGAGTGACAAGCTGAACAAAGTCAGCATGACAATGGTGAACTTCCCCTGTCACTACTTACTGGCTGTGTGAACTCGGCAGATCAATCTCTCTGATCTTCAGTTTCCTATCTACCAGAGTTTTATTAGAAAATATCTACTTCATTGTTTTAACATGCATGCAGATTAAATGAGATAACATATATAAAACCTCAAGGCCAACACACAGTAAATATTTGATGGATGCTGGGTGCTAGTGCTGCTGCAGTTCAGAAGAAATCAACAGAGACAAAAAGAACCACATAGCAAGGGCTAAATATTATTGAGAGAACCAAGATAGGGAGTTAAAGAGAGAAAAGAGGGAGTTTGTACTCTGTTAGCCAGCATTTGACTCTCATTGTGAGGGGAGATGAACTTGTGAGCTAAGACCAAAAAAACAAATGAAAACTCTCACACCAAACCCTCAGGTAGGAGAGGATAATTATGATTGATTGTGAGTGACTAGATAACTTGTTTATGGACCCTGGCTATGGATTTCTTAACAAAGAATAAATTCTTTACTTGTAAATAACACAAACTTTGTTGAGGATGAAGAGGTGAGTGAGACACCCCCATGTCTGGTAAGAGTACCCACACGATACTATCTGGTCACCACACTGGCATCCACAGGAGGATTGGTTTCTTCTCAGAAAGTCTTCTGGAACATTCTCTACAAGTTTGAGGGAGGACATATGTGTGTGGGGTGTGGACAGAAGAAAAGAGATGGATCAATGCCTTTAGCATTCTGGGAAATTCAGCTGCTAACACTGGTAAACAGTGAGATCATTACTGAGCTAAAAAGGCCCTAATCTGTAGTATCTTGGTGTGCTGAACATGAATATAGCTGTGAACATTTTTTATTAGCTCTCGTTTTGAAGATATTTCATATAATTCATTTTATATGTTTCACCGTGTCAATTTATCCATTAGGACTGCAACAACATCCTAAATCAGCCTAGAATGATGTAATATTGCATCGCACTGCATAATACCATCATGCACACATCATCCAGAGTTGACTGCATCATTTTCTGATACAATGCAATACCACTGCCAGGCGGCTGCTGAAGTAAGCTGATGTCAGCAGTGCACAACATAAAGCCCTGTCAGCAAGGTTGAGCAGTGAAAATATTTCAGACTTGGTGCGAGACAGTTTAAGCTACCATTCCATAGAACTGTTATTATTTTATCCATTTAGGTTCAATACAGAACAGTAATGCCTCGAAAGTGCATTGATAGCGTGGACAATTTCTGCTCTATTTGTGGGGAAGTGACATTTGCCAACCAGAAGAAAAGGATCACTTCTCAAGTGAAAAAGGCTTATCATCTTGACTTCAGATGCAAGGTTGATGACCAAGACAAACCTTGGGCCTCGTATATATGCTGTGCTCTGTGTACAACACAGCTTTCACAGTGGTTAAATGGCAAAAGACCATCAATACCGTTTGCAGTCCCCATGGTGTGGAGAGAGCCAAGCAACCACATCAAAGACTGTTACTTCTGCTTGGTTCCTCCTCTTTATGGTGGAATAATGAAGCAAAAGAAGTCGAGAATAGTCTACCCAAACATTCCGTCTGCATTGAGATGAGCGGTTGCAGGGTGATGAGAAACAAGCATGGAATGCTTTTCGCCTAGTGTCTACAAACTTTCTTGGGAATGTTAGGGCAAAAAACCACAAGGAACTAGAAGACATGCTGATGCAGTATCAGAAACTTGGCTGCAGTATGTCTCTAAAGATCTACTTCCTTCATTCCCATCTGGATTTCTTCCCCGAAAACTGTGGTATGGTTAGTGATGAACATGGAGAACATTTTCATCAAGATATCGCATCAGTGGAACAAAGATACCAGGGAAAATGGTCCACTACAATGCTGGCTGACTACTGCTGGACACTCCCCAGAGATGCTCCTGAACAGCTGTACCAGAGACAAGCGAAGAAATCTCAGAAGTAGTCTATGACTTGATCTTTTACAGGTATTCACGGTAGGCCTATTACTATTAGCATGCATTTCATGATGTAAACATCTATTTATTGTAGATTACAAAAAAAAACTAGAGCCAAAATTAGAATTTGACTGTCATATTCATGTTGAGCACATACAAATTGATAGGAAATGATTAATTTTATTTCAGTAACATGACTTTTGTAAAAATTTGTTGACCAGTGATTGGCATGCATTTTGTGATGTAAACATCTATTTATTGCAGATTACAAAAAAAAAACTAGAGCCAAAATTAGAATTTGACTGTCATATTCATGTTGAGCATATACAAATTGATAGGAAATGACTAGTTTTATTTCAGTGATATGACTTTCATAAAAATTTGTTGACCAGTGTAATTTTTGATAGATCAACAGAGACCCACTGCTCATTTTAGTTACACGGACAATCACCCATTAATTCTGAAGCAGGAAAGAAGATCACCTGCATTTACCGATGGGGAAACTGAGGATGCTAAAGTTCAAGCAATTTTTGTTTCCAAGCAATTTTTTTTTTTGCTGGTAGTGACTCAATGGGAGTCCTCACACCAGTGCTCCCTGAATAGCATAGATTTACACTAAACCTTTTATTTAAAAAATTGGCAACGTTTGAGGTATAAAACATAAGCCTTCTATTTCTATAGCTTAATAAAAACATCTCCCACATACTGTAATACATCTTATTCTCTGCCTAGCAAAGCTCTCATTGTGGGGGGTTGTGTGCGCGACATTAAAAGTGTACTGGGGATGACGGTGAGGAGCAATGCGCACAGCCAAGCCCTGGCTTCCTGCACTTGGGTTCAGGTTTTAATTATCGGTTAGTAATTAAGGGTTCTTCCTTTGTGAGAAATAATTTCCCGTAGGTTGGGAGCCAGCAGGGTTACCATGGTGGAGAAGCTAATCTAGTTTCTGTGTCAGAGATTCTCTCTGCCTTGGTCAGGCATAATGGAAAATTCTGCTTTGCCCGAAGAATTCTGCTTTGCCGGAAGCGCCAGACTGCTTAGCTGTAGGGAGGTCAGGATTCCTGGAGCAGACCTTGAGATGACTTGTGGGCAAGTGATTTATTAAAGATGTATACTCCTGGGAAAACGTGGTGACAGAGAGAGAAAAGCAGGATAGGACTGGAGGAAACGAGCCAAGGTGTGATTTCAGGTGATGTCCTGCAGGGGGCGCTGGAGAGTCAGTTACACCGCCATGCTTTGACAGACGGTCACTTTCACAGAGGCTGTTGCAAATGTGTGGGCGCCAAGAGGGGTTGTAAGTTCCCAGACTCATCAGGACTCCATGCGTGTGGAGCAAAGCAGATTCCAGTATCCGAAGGAGGCTCTCCAAAAAGAACAGCAGGTGTTGGCAGTGGGAGTTAAAAACCAGACCAAAGCCAGGTTGGGCAACGAAGATTAGTACTAAGAGGTCACATGAGCCCTAACCTGCTCCAGAGGATTCCCTTTGGTGGTTAAATGAGGGGGTTGTAGGTGACAGAGGGTGGTTTGGGAGGACTTGGCAGGGGAAAGGGACTCACAGGTGGTTCTCTGCCTGGGCTGGGTTTTGTCTGAGCACTTGGAAACATCCAGAGGTGTGCCTCTTCACAGCAGGGTGGAATGGCATTGTGAGGTGAGCAGTGCAGTGACAGCTCAGGTTTGGGGATGTTGGATCCCAAGTTCTAGGACTATCTCTGTTGGAACCTGCAGTGTCACCTCTAGCAATTCACATTCCTCCTGGGCCTCAGTTTCCTCCTGTGAAGTGAGGGACTGGACTCTAATACCTCCCACGTGCCTTCAGTTGTCACATCAAAGCCCACATTTATCAGTTAGTAATTGAGGGCATCACAAGGGGAGACAGGCAATTCCCAGCTAGTTTCAACTTGTTAACTTGGAGGGTGAAGGGAGATGAAAATACTAACACATGCCCTCAAATCAACCTTAAGTGAAAGCAGTTTCGTCTTTAAGAAAGCAGGTGATGGAGAAATGGGGATGGATGGACTCTGTTTGTCTGAGTAAGGACCGAGAAGTCTGAGGGGATGGCTTTTGGAATGGGTCTACCTCAGAGTCCACACCGAGAACTCTCACCGGGTCTGCCCGAGGAGCTTTGATTTTCTGGAATTGTGTGTGGAGCAGTTTGGGGGCTCATCTGGGCCATTGCTAGCCTCAGAGCTGCTCTCCCTGGGTCTCCAACAGAGCTGCAGTGCTGGGACAGTGGTTGGGAGTGACGCTCCACAGTCACTTGTGAGATTTTCCTCCAGGTGGAGGGAACATACAGTTTTCAACAGATGACCTATATTAACTTCCATTGCGGCTGTAATAAGTGGGTACAAACTTGTTATCCATAACAATAACAATAAACAAGAAAAATGTCATATGGTTTAGTGGTCTGAAGTCTAACACCCATATTACTGGGCAAAAATCAAGTTGTTAGCAGGTGGTGCTTCTTTTGGGAGACTTTGGGAAGAATCTGACTTCTTGCTAATTCAGGTGGTTATCAGAATTCAGCTCCTTGTGGGACTGAGGTCCCTCTTTTCTTGCTGGCTGGGCACTGAGGGCCATTCATAGCTTCCATGCCACCTGCCAGCCTTGGCGAGGGTCCCCTTGCTCCATCTTCACATGCGGGATTGAGGAGTTGAGTCCCCCTCACTTTGAATCTCTTCTGTCCCTCCCTCTATTAGCACATCATTCTTTGCTTTTCTTTCTCTATTTTAAGGTCACGTGATTACAGTTGGCCCAGTGGAGAATCTCCAATTTTAAGTTAACCTTGAATCCATCTGTGCAAAGTCTCTGTGCCATGTAACATAATATATTCACAGGGATTAGGGCATGGACATTTTGGGGAGGCCATTATTCTGCTGAGCACATAGTTATTTTGTCATCACGTATTCCACCCTATTGTTGGTTTGGATGAAGTCCTTTTCTCTCAACTTTGAGATCAAATGTCTCTTGAATTCATTCATTTGTTCATCCATTCATTCATGTGTTCATTCATCACTGGCCACCTGTTTTGGTGCAGGTTGTGTGCGAGGTGTGAGGATGTGGAGAGTAAAAGGCAGGGGCTCTGTCCTTGCCCAGGAGGCCCACAATGATGCTGGAGTCCAGTCTTCACTGGGCCGGCACACCCAGCCCCGCCCTTCTTCTAGCAGCTTTACCTGCCTGTAGGTCACTGCTGTCACCTATTCTGGACACGTGCCCTTGGACAAATGGAAGCCACAAAGGACGTTTCAAGGTTCCAGAAACCCCTGGAAATCAGTGACCTATGGGCACAGGGGATAAAAAACAGATTTTCTTCTGCGGGGAGAAACTAATCTGTGATGTGGTTCATGGTCCAGGGGTCCTCAGGGCATCAGGCTGAATCTAAATCCTTTCTCTGCCCTTCTCTCCCTCTTTTCCTGGGAAAAATATCACTTTCTCAGGAGTAACCATCTCAGTTGATTTCAGGGAATCCTATCTAAGGTAATTAGGGACAATAATAACCAATCTATCTTTTACACCAAAATTCCCCATCTATCTCTACTAGACGTGTAAACACACATACATACTTATTTTGCTTTGTAACAAAAGGAAACACAAGCAAGAAGTTTTCTATAGGTCTGTGCACCTATATTCTTAACAGAATATATTTATAAGGTAAACTTCTGAGCTAATATATAGTTCCCAAACAGGGAATACTTTGCATCCCACAATATCAGGGACTTAAAGATAGATTAAAAGGCCAAACAAAGGAAAGTGATTCCTCTTTAACTTTGGGCATATTTTGTAACAACGGGAAAGGAGGGAAAACATGAAAAATTAGAATAACACACTAAATGCACCTTTTAATTTCATTTTTAAAGTACTCTCTGTGAATATATTATGTGTCTTTCATCAGGAAGGCAGGAGGAAGGTTAACAGCGTGGACTTTTGAGGTCTGACAATCTCAGATTTGCGGTCAGAACTTCCTCTGCTAAGTTCTAGTGATGTGACCTCAGGCAAGTTGCTGGACAACAGCAGATATTTACTGAGAGGGTCCTGTGGAAGAACTGGGACTCTGCCAAAGGCCTTAGGGAATTTGGGGGTAAGAAAATGGTTTTTATGAGCTATATTTTCAGGTTAAGCTTCTTGGTAGATACAAATCTCCAGATGAGAAACTAATTATAATCCAATCACCCTTTGTTTAGTGTTATATAGATCAAGTTTCTAGAGGAATTCAGTGCTGTATCTACCAAGAAAACATCCTTTAAATGCATTTTAGTATCTTTCTGTCTCTAACTTTTAAGATTGCTGCTTGTTCTTGTAGCTGTTTTCCCACAGAGGGTACTGTTTTCATTTCTAGAATGGTATAGAATGTATTCTGCAATTATATGCTTTCATACATGCCATCCCCATTGAATTCTGAACTCCTTGAGGGCAGGGGTTGGATTTTTTTCTACATGTTCTAATCCAGGCCCCTAGTACAGCACCTTATACACAATGGGAATTCAGTATAAGTCTTTGAAATGTTGATTAAGTTCAATGGAACAAAAATTAGTCAACTGAACAATGTTGAAAAATCAATTGGCCAGATGTTTTTCTTTGCTTTCTCCTATAGTTGCAAGCCTAGGTCCAAAGAGTTTCATTTTGGCTAAGCAAGATTTAATTTTTCTCATTTTTATATCAAAGCATGTCGTATAAAAATAGATTCTTCTAGTACGAGTTGAATCAGATGATAGTCATTTGACTGAACACCTGTCCAAATGATTAAAAAAGTTCTTATTCCTAATATTCAGTCTGGTCTGGTGATAAAGGGCTCACCAGGATCATGAACAAGCACCTCAAAAAAGCCAGCCTTTCCTTTCAGTGAGACACAAAGGTTGTTTAAGCCTCAATTTCATATGCATTATTAATGTGCTTATTTAAATATTAATTGATCTAAAAGCCTGGAGCCTTCCGATCAATACTTCATAGCATCTGAGTCACTGGGACTGAGGGGTGGGCCCGGCTCCACAGGAGCCCTTTCATCATGCAGGCCCCCTGCCACCTGGAGCCCTGGTGTGCACAAGGCTGCGGGCTCAAAGCCACTTCCTTCAGGTTCGGAGCTGGCAGTCCTTCAGAGCACTCCAAAGAGTGTGCCTCTTCAGGGACTGTCGCCTGTCAGGAACCCATCAAAAGAATGGAAAAGTGCAGGTCCTTGGGGTGGGCTTTTATCTTTTACAAGAACTTCTGCTGGTGAAATAACAACCCTGGAGCATAAATAATGTTCCAAATTTTCCACTGAAGCCAAAGAGCATAATTTGTCCTCTCCCATCTGGGAACATCTCTGTATTTCCACCAACCTGAGGAGTTCTAGGCATTATAGAAAAGAAAGAGTGCTTATCTGCATGTGGATAGGCCTCACTGAGAATAATATTCTCTCCAGGCCTTCAATCATGGAGACTTGAGTTTGTTCCATGGGCCCCTATTCCCCTCACCAGGAACATGCATTTTGGGGAGTGGGGTGGTGTGGCCCATCTGTGCTGTGGGTGACACTGGAAATTGGAACGCTGTGCATGCTACTTATCCCTGTCCTTGATAGAAGTTCATCTTATGACCTAGCACCTGATTTTATTTGCAAAAGTATGAATGATGAATTAATATTCATTGCAATTTAATAAATAGTTATTAAATGCTGATAACCAATGTGTTAAGCATTAAAGGGCAGACAAATTTAAAAAGTACACACTTTCCTACAAAGAGCCAGTGGTCTAGTTATGATGTAGTCGTACCTGATAGGGAAATAGCACTGTTGAACGAATGGATGAAGGATTGAATGAACAAATAAAGTATTAAAATGAATGTCAGGATTAATCATCAGATTCTAGGAAAGTTTCTGAAGAAATACATGAGCTGGGGCCTATCCCCAGTGATTTTGACTCAGTAGGTCTAGGGAAGGGTCAGAAATCTGTATTCTCATTAGAGTGGGATGGGCATTAATCACTGTGGGAGGACTGCAGAGGGATCTAGGCAGGGGAAGTGTAGCAGTTGCTGCACAAAAACAACCATAATATATCAGTTGCATATAACAATAAGCATTTCTATCACTTCTAAGTCTGCAGTTCAGCTGGGAGTATGGCGACCTAGGCTGGACTCAACTGGGCAGCTCTGAGGCTCTTGGATGTACTGCTTACCCCTGGGGTTCAGCAAATATTGGTGAGGCTCAGCTAGGCAGCTCTGCTTCTCATGGAAGTTCTGTAGATTGATTTGGGTGGTTGTGCTTCAAGCTTTACCACTGGCATAGCTCTTCTCTATGTGTCCATCATCTTTCCCTTGGGCCTGGCAAGCTAGCCGGGGCATTGTGATGGTAAAGGTATAGGAGGGCATGTGGGAACACGCAAGACCGCTGAGCTGCTCCCCTAACTTGTCCATGTTACTCTTTTACTTTGAACAAGTTCACAAGGTCAACCCAAAGTCAAAGGTTGAGGTGCATAATTTACCCCATCAGAGGGCAGTTCTGCAAAGCCCCAGGGTATCAGCTGTAGGTCTGGGGCAGGATGAGGAGCCAGAGCCAGTGCACTCTCCCATACTAGCTGCAGCACAAATTCATGGAAAACCTTGAGGGCGAGCACGTGAATCTGCATAGATTCTTAGCATGGGATCTTGCATCTGCTCACTCAAAGGGCGACCCACGGCTCCCAAGCTAGAAGGTGTAGGCACGAGTGCAGGCAATGGCACATCCCTGCCATGGGGGCAGAAGCCTGTGCCCCACTTTCTGATCACTTACAATTCAGGAGATGAATTTCTCTGACCCGGAAAAAAACCTCATTTGGAAAAATTGTCATCTCTTCACCCACCTTAGAGATTAGTCTACCCTTACGAACATCCACGAATAGCCTTCTCATTCAAGGAGCTATGACAGAGTTGGTGGACGTAGATAAGAAATCCTTTCTCTGGGGTATCCATCTTCATTACATTCTGGGCCACGAGCAATGGATTTTCTCTCTCCCTGTGTTTCTTTGAAAGCACTTTCGCAAATAAATCTTTTACTTTTCAAATCAAATCAAATTTTATTTTTCAAATGAGCCTTTTAGGTTTACTTTGGTAACCTCTACTTTTTTGTACTTGCTTTCCTAGCCTAACAATCTTGCACTGGACCTGGATGTGGTCCCCTTTTTTTTCTCTTTGGAGAACTGACTCTCTGGGGAGTGAGCAGTTGTGTTGGTTTCCTGCTCCTTCTCCTTCAGGACAAGCTGCCGTTGTGCAGAGTTGCAATTGCATCTCTTTTGAGAAGGAAATGAGTGTTTATCGAGCATCTATCTGCCAGACTCTAAACACACATTATCTCAGTGATGTTGCATAGCACACCTGATTTTCATTTTACCCATTTCACCAAAGAGGTTTAACAAGCTAGTGTAAGGGTGCACGATTATGAGTTAGGGAGCCAGAGTCATGCTCAGGGTTGACTCAGTTTCCACTATTGTCCCACTGTCAGAAACCTGCCCTTGCATGCTGACTGGTCTCCTATTGTCGGAGCCTGCAACTCTGCCTGATGACTCTGTCGCTGACTCTATTCTGCTTGTCAGGTGGACAGGCTAGAGAGAGGGGAGTTAAGCCTCCTATCTCGCCACCTTGTGCTTGATCCCAGGGTGCAGCTCTCAACCAGTGATTGACAGGTTGGTAAGTAACCAAGCAGCTTTGTCTATGTTCCTTCCAGAGCTGGGAGAGAGATCAATGCCCCATTGCCCTCCATGGTAAGGAGGCAGTCTTCAGGACAAGCCTGTTCTCAGCTGCTCTCCCTTCTGCTACCACTTCCCTTTCCCTTGGCTGGTGTGTCCTGGGATCTCCTCCCAAATCAACAACTTGCCTTCTATTCCTGTCTCATTTCTGCCTCTGAGAGAACCCCAACCACAGAAAGAAGACTCTCTCCAGATTTCACAGGACCACTAGCCATGTTTGCCTTTGTAACTCAGCAGAGCAGCACAGAAGCAAAGCGGGAGGCACTCACTCCACCTGAGAGCTGCCACCTGAGTCACATGTCACAGGTTCTGGGAGCAGTCTCCCTCTGTTCCATAGACCTGAACAGCTTGTGCTGGTATCATGAACACAGGCCTTTGGTCATTACTGGATGGGTGGTCAGGGTACCTTATAAGTAAGTTGACAAACAACTTCTTTGCCTTTCCAGCTCTCACTGGAATTCACATCCCACCTATGTCCTTCCTGACCCCAGGATCCTCTGGGGCAGCAGGCCCAATACAGCAGGCAGATCGAGGTAGAGTTTATATCTGGACCTTTTATACCAAGAAGACAGGAGAGAGAGACTCTGATTTTGAATTGGCCTAACATCGCCTCTTGGTCAATACTCATTTCAGGTTATTACTAATGGGATGGAGAAAGGCGAATTTAAATTATTTGGACTAGTGAGCACTTACCAATGGGACTTAGATTAAATTCAATCACAGAACAATAGCGTAATAATAAAAGTGGCTATTATTTTCCTTTGCTTTAACACTCAACAGATTCAATGTATATTTGTTGGATTAAATTAACATTAATGACTTACATTTATATATTGATCTGCAGTTTTCAAAGGATTTGAATTCTCGTTTTAAATAAAGAGAACCCTGGGTGACCATCATATTCTGATTCTTCTCTTTTAATCTACGGAATATGCAGGGTCTGAAAAGAATTCTACTTTGAGAAATATTTCTCCTGGTTTGATGATGAAAATACCTTTGTTATATTTGTCCAAGTCCCTCTGACAGCATTTTCACTTCTCACTGATAATGAGTAGCAAGGAATTTCCTCAACACAACATATTTTTGCTCATTCGAACTTTTAATATATTTCCAAGTCATTCTCCCCTTGTCAGAGGTTGCCAGCGAGGACCCCACATGCCTTTGACCTGTCACCTTCATGTCCCCAGAGAGTTCCAGATTCCTGGGCCTGCATTTCTATGCAAAGGGCTTTCTCCAAGACAGCAGGGAGGTAAGAGGTGTGGGATGTTAACAAGCCCTGGGACCAGCCCTCAGCCAACAACTGACAGGTGTTGCTGTCCAAGTACTCCAGCTCCCCTGGAAGTTCCAATGGCTAGTGGGATAACTGCCTCCCACATTCCCCAGTCAACATGGTTCAGTCAACATGGTTAAATTCAGTCAACATGGTTATTTCTTAGAATTGTGCTGTTCATAGACTATTTCCTTCTCTGTATCATTCTACCCTCCTCTTCTCTTTCTTCTTGGGATCACCTCCCCAATAAACTACTTGCACTTAAACCCTTGTCTCAGGGTTTGCTTCTGGAGAAACTTAACACAGACCTTCTCGAAGTACATTTTACTAGAAGGGCACTGAGGTAGCTCATCATATCTAAGCTGTTAAATCACCTAACAAGGTGTAAAGTTGCCTGCTAATCCTTTGCTCAAACAATTTTAGAGCTTATCACTTTCCACTGATTTTTATTACTCTCCTGGGTAGGTGTACTTAACTTACCATCCTCATTCTGTTAATTCCAGTATAAAATTTTTAATTAAAAATAAAGAGAATGCATTTGTCTAGTAGCTTCAAAGTTGTCGCTCTTTATGC
This sequence comes from Scalopus aquaticus, assembly GCA_004024925.1. Taxonomy (NCBI): domain Eukaryota; kingdom Metazoa; phylum Chordata; class Mammalia; order Eulipotyphla; family Talpidae; genus Scalopus; species Scalopus aquaticus. The sequence goes on along the minus strand of PVIJ01003230.1, from coordinate 77,713 downwards.
AAAAACAAACAAACCAACAACAAACCTCAAACAGTTCAGGTTCAGGTTCTCTGCTAAGGAATTAAGGATGAGATATTTGACTGTTCAGTGTTCTTGCCTATACTAAAGACAGAAAAATTTACTAAACCACGTGCAATTATATATTCTTTCTTTGTAAGGTTCTAAGTGCTTGATGAATATTGAAGACTCATGTTCTCTGGATGGAAGTTGTCAAAATGTGCACTTTTGTAGAGAAGTCACATTTTCTTTTCAATTCTTAGGTGTCATCCAGTTTAAGATTAGCGTCTCCTCTCCCACAGCCTCATCAAATAGCCATTAATCCTCTCTTGAACATTTTCAGATCTGGAGAACTCATTACTGCTGGGGACAGTTATTTCCTTTTATTTATAAACCTTAATCATTAGACAGTTTTGTCGTTAACTAGACTAAAATCTTCCTCCTGCGGTTATCACCTGTGGTGGAAATTTTCTTGGGAGAAATTAGTGAACAAGTTGGATGCCTCATCCCATGCAGAACATTTGAAAGCTCATTTAATGTGTCTCTTACTTTGTCTATTGCACCTGTGGCCCCCCCACCCCTACCCCTGTGCCCAGTACTTGCAGCTCTCCTCAACGTGTCATAGTTCGATTCCCTTTGCTGTCCTTGTCACTTTTCCTCTTAGAATAATATACCCACTGGAAGCAACTTAGTTGTCTAACCATTGGGGATTAGAAAGTTTAAATAAATTATAGCATAAGGTACTATAGAGCCCTTATAACATGTTTTGAAGAATATTTAATAATCTAAAAATGTTCATGACATATCAAGTAGGAGAGATACTATATATGCAGCAAGTACCCGATTTCATTAAAAATAGACCCAAAGAAATGAAAGTTCAAATACAAAGAATGATGATATGGCTAGATTTGAGTCTGTTTTATGCTTTTCTAAGTTTTTTTTTTTTTTTTACAGAGAACAAGTATGTGTTTTTTAATTAGAAAAAAATGTGTGTGCTTCTTAAATAAAGAGAGAAAAAAGAAAAAGAGAACATGATCTCCACAGGCCCCACAGAGTTCTTCAAGGATATTGTGATATTGCAAATTTGAGGGGAGCTGGCACCTCTCAATTTGGATGCTTTGCTCTCCAATTTCAGATTAGGATTTTTGCCAGCTAAATCACAGTGATGACTAGCTTTGTACTTGCATCTCATCAGAGCCCCAGAGGATTTTTTTCCCACTTGAATGACAACCTCCTTTTAATCTGGTAACTGCTACTGGGAATAGCCTGTCACAGAAACACCTGCACTGGGAGAGATGGAAGGAAGCCCCAGTTGGTCTCCATATCAGTGGGGGCTGGACAGGCTGGAGGGAGGCTGTGTGCTGTGAGTTTTCCAGCCTGGCTGGCAGCCACCCCACCCTGAAATCCTCCAAGCTACATGACGCAGCCACACTGGTCTGTGAAAGTGAGCAGAACCCTATTTGGCGCTCTGTGAGGTGCTGGATCCTGGAGATGGCAGGAACCGCGGGCAGCCCCAGCTCAGCCAGGGAGGAGGATACAAATGGCTCTTGTGCATGGGCCGCCCTCTGAGTCTGAACTTGCCACCCCTGCAGCTATTATGCTGCCATTTTTTCCTAAGGAAGAAAGGTTTCTGCATATCAGAGACTTGGAGGAAATACAGCACATGCTTTCTCAGTCTTCCCTTTGGAAACATCTCCAGCACCTTGCTGTTATTGGGCAGGCAGTGAAAGGGAGGGCAAGAGGAGGCAGATAGTAGCACAGTCTCTACAAAGAAGCAGAAAGGACAGCTGAGGTTCCATGTGTGCTTGCAGTGAGAGAAGGACAGCGAAGAGAGGAGAGGAGAATTGTTTACTTAGACACTGTGGGCAGACTTCCTAGGCAGAATCTACATCTCACAGGCAATTTTTAATTATGTATAGGATGGATTTTCATCTCTGGGAATAGAGCTTTGGTGTGATTCCTGTTATTTACCTCTGATGGCATCTTGGTTGGACAGTGCCAGTGATTCATTTAACTTAAAAGAATTGTTATTAAATAAGATTCGTTTCCTGATGCCTCCTGCACAAAACCCATGAGAAACCCCCTTCTCTTTTTTATAATGTGGATACATACACCTCATAGATGTATAACCCAGATATTGGTCCTGAAGCATTTCTGCTGGTTAACCATATTTTCACTACCCAAATGTACACGTTCTCCTAAATATGAGTCTCTTCAACTATTCAAATAACATTAAACAAACAAACTTAGATCTGGAGGTTACAGGAGCAGTAGTAATACCTTGGATAATTTTAAGTGAATACACCGATGCTTAAACAGTGTATTCTCTTGGGTTAAAATAAAATGATTGCTTATAGTCAAAAAGTTTTTAAGTTTCATCAGAAAGTAGTATCACTTGGGGGGAGGGGCTCAAAAATTAGAGCAACAGTATTTACTGTGATTCTCTGGTCCTATTTCTTATTTGTCAAGGGGAATTAAATGCTGTATTTAACATTGTGGGGGGAAGTAGGTTTGGAGTAGTCATAAACAAAATAATAAGAGATGACTTGCTTGCTTTCATAAAGCTATTATTGCAATGCAAGCTGCATTTTTTTTTTTTTTGGCTTTTTGCCATCAGTTTTATCCATCAAGAATTCAAACTTCTCATTTCCACCCGCAATTCAATCTCATCAGTCAGGGTTGATTTTAAACCTTGTCAAGTCTCTTTTCTTCACCGCCCGCCTTAACCCTTTTCCTTAGCTGTCTGTTCTTCCAGATCTCAAGTTTCATTCTTTTCTCCTCCCCAAACCACTAGCTGCCACGCCCCACGTCTTGTCTGTTTGCTGTTGATCTGAGCTGTGGCTCCAGCCAGATGGGCAGTTCTAATGTGTGTGCATGTTCCTGCGTGCTGTGTGCATGCATGCACACATGTGCACATGAGTATACATGTGCACCTGTGTTCCAGGTCACAAGGGCTGCCGAATGCTTAAGAAACACGTGTTTCCCCACACACGTTGGCTTGTACTTACATAGTTGGAGGCCAGGTCCGGGTGAAGATAGTCAATCCCTGTGAAGAGACAACAGCACAGGTTAATACTTGTCTGTGTCCTAAGGAAACCTGTCAGAAAAGCCCCCTTCTTGTGGGACTGCTGCCAGGGGACTGGAATGGGGGGAGTGCCAGTGCCCGAGGCTCCTGCCTGGCATTTTCATTCCCCAGTGAGGGTGCGCTGCACTGCCCGAGTAGAGAGGCAGCTGCCACCAGCTGCGTCAGAGGAGTGAAGCCAATTAGAGCTCAGGGCCCCAAGATAACACTTCTGACATAAATGACAGCACTGAGGGGCTTAGTGGCTTCAAGACGGATGACTCCTCAGAGCTGTGATCTGGGAGAGATTTGCGGAAATCCTGACATTTCTAAAGCATCAACTGGCTTTTCTTCTGAAATGAAACTGGCCCCGGGAAGGAAAGTGATTATTATTTAACAGGGCATAGACAGCAATGGATTAGGAGAGCGTTCTATGGCATGGAAATAATAACAAGAACACGGCTGGGCGAGAAAAGCTATTAGGCAAAGGGAAAATGGTTTTCCGAGCGGTGTCCTGGGTGGGAGCTGAGGCAGATTTCTCTAGTATGTGGCTTTCTGGAAAGCCGGAAATCTGGAGCCTCCCAGCAGGAGTCCTCTGTTTTCTGCTGGAGGCAGACCTGTTTTGTTTCCCAATAGAGATTGAATTATGCCCTATCAGTACTGCTGGGTCCCATCAGTCACATGGAACTCAGAAAGCACCATGAAACTTCAAGGGCAAATTGAAAAGCTCTCACCCAAGTCTACAAACCAAATAATTAGACCTTCGAGAAATCAGCCAGGTCCCTGCTACCTGGTACATGGTTATGAGGGTAGTTTTGGAGTCGAAGACCTGCATTTGCCACCCTGCTAACTGGCTGCACGAGTACATGCAGGCACTTGCCCTCTTTGTGCTGGCTTTATCCTCAACCTGGTGAGGGGGAGAAAAGTGTGGCATGCTTAGCCCAGTGACATTTAATGACTCTATTGGGTTGGCAGTATTTAAAAGCTAGAAATAGCAGCAAGTCCTCATAGCTGGCATCTTCACACACTTACTAAGGCCAGACTTTTGCCCTGCAAAACAGGACTTGCATTTGGATGTATGTTTTGAGAAAGAACGTTTCCTTTGTTAATTTCTGGCATAAGGAATTTTTGGACTGGTCAATTTGTGTTAGCAAGTAGAGTTGAACATCAGGTTATGAGACCGCAGATCCAGTTCTGTTTCAGGCTCAGATTTGTGTGTTGTAACCTCTGAGCCTCAGTTCTCTCATCTTGAAATGGGGGTATCCTGTGAAGCAGTTGTCAAGATTAGAGCCAGTTCATTGAAAGGGTTTAGCTTATAGTACATATTTCATCAATTATATTTCTTATTGTCATTAGTATCATCCTTTACCATATCACCAGAATGATGTGGATAAATGTAGAAGGGCAGAAATGTCAAAAAATTCTACTTGGTTTTAGAATTTGTGTTGAAATTAACTTGTCTATGTTTGTTGAAATTAGTTAAATTTTGTGTGTTCATTGTTGAGATGAAATAAATTCATGTCATTTGCAGCAACATGGCTGGAGCTGGAAGGGATTATGCTAGGCAACATAAGTCAGAAGGAGAAAGATAAATGCCAGATGATTGAACTTATATGTGGAATATAGAGAAACCAAACAAAAGGTCAAAGTCAAACCTTGAAAGCTGACTATAGGTCTTAGGCATCCAGGAAGAGAAGGGAAGGGAGAGGGTGATGGGGGGTGAAAACAGGACCAGGAAGAGCACCTGGACTCTGACTAAGGCTACCAGAAGGGTTATGGTGGGGTGGGAGTAAAGGGGAGAGGACGGCCCAGCAGAGGATTACTGGAGCTTCGGTGGTAGGTGTGGTGAGATGACATTCATTTGTAGAGGTGTGAACCTATACCCTAAGACACATACTGTGATGTAAATCAACATTACCTCAATAAATATAACTTTACAAAAAAAATGGGGTGGGTTATATAAATTGTGGAAAATCCACACTATAAATACTGTATAGTGATTAAAGATGATGCTGAAGACCTGTGTATGTTGGCATCAAAGGAGATTCACAAAATATTCTTAAATTTTAAAAGGGAGTTGCAAAATAATGTGTACAGTATGATTCTATTCTGTTACTTTATGTGTTATATATACACATTTATATATACAGATATGGAGAGACGTGTGTGTGTGTGTGTGTGTGTGTGTGTGTATAAAGAGAAAAATACATGCCCCAAACATTAACTGATTAGTTCTGGGTATTGAGTTTATGGTTGATTTTATCTTCCTATTTTTGATATGTGTATTTTCTGATTTTTTTCCTATTTTCTATAATGGAACATGTGTTACTTGGATCATAAAAGAAATTTAAAAGTGAAACAAAAAACCTCTGTAACTAAAGGTAAGTGAAAAAAATGACCCATACACAGAATATTTAATTTTTTTCTAACAGAGAGTCGATTTTTAAACCATGACTCCATGTTCTAAGAGTACAAATTGCTTAGAAGAGAAATTTTCTAAGAGTAGTCTCATTTCCATGAAAGGAAAAATATTGAAATAATTAGATAATTTGAGACCAGAAGGAAATTAGAATTAAAACAAAATAAATTTAGCTTAATTAAAAAAGGGATTTTTAATGAGGTTTGGGGAAAACCAACAGACACAGACTTTGGTCTAAGGAAAAAAAAAACACCATTGATAGAACTATGAAGAATGACAGACATGATTCAGGGAAAATAATAATGAACTAAAGCGTGAAAGTAATAACCTGGTAATTAAACAGTATTTTAATATTTTTGTATATTTGATTATCTCCTGAGGTGGAATGCACTGAAAACATTATCTTAATCAGCTTATTCATTTTTTAAGTCTTGAATTATTAATGTGTTCGTTCTTATTTTTCACCTTTGGTTTTGTTTATTTTCGGTAACAAATACCAGACACTATGTAGGTCCTGGAAAAACACAGATGACTTAAGACACAAAACCTGAGCTTCACAACTATTGATGACTCACAGTATGTGGGTGACCAACTCATCACCAACCAATTAGTGATACATAAATGCCAAATATGTGATTATTTTTTTGTTCATAAGCCATTAATATCCTGTTATAAGTTTGAATCTTTTCAGAAAGTCTAATCCAGTAGTCCAACTGTTCAGTAAGTTCTGATGAATTTAGAAACCTCAGGGGAGTAGCAAGGACCTCTACTGCCCAGCTCCTAGTTAGAGTGGTCATAGTTCAGTTAAGATGTATAACCTTAGAGGACTCTGGTTCTAGGTCCAGGTCTTTCCATTTTCCCAAGAGAGCAAGACCCTTGTACTGGCCCCCACCAATGTATATGTTAATGAGGGGTAGCTCTCAATGGCTGGAGTGTATTTTTGAAAGATGGCAGTTCAGTATTTCCCATCCCGTCTTGTCTTCTACAAGGTGACAATACCACCCTCTCTCACTCCTTTTTGAGGTATGTCTATTTTTTCCTCTTTGATTTGATTTGGCTTATGACTGCTTCTATCAATAGGATACAGTGAATGCTACTGCCTGATTTGCAAGGCTAGGTCAGAAGAAGTTCAGCACCTTCCACCTGATCCCTTTGGATTCTTGCTCTGGAGGAAGCCAGCGGCCACGTAAGAAGCCCACGTGCAGGCCCTCTGTTTGACAGCCTCAGCTGAGCTCCAGAGACAGCTGGCTTCAGCCACCAGCCATGGGAGCAAGCTGTCCTGGGCATCCAGCTGAGATGAGCCTTTAGATAACTCAGCCCAGCCTAGAGCTGACCTCAGCTGCATGGGTGACCTCAAGTGAGCACTGCCCAGGCAGACTCTCCCTAAGTTCCTGTGCTGCAAAATAATCATTATTCAAAGCTTCTAAGTGTTAGAGTCATTTGTTACATAGCAAATAACTGGAACAGATACCCTTCAGGACCTTCTGAGGGCTATGAGGTCCGAGTTCAGAGAGAAGATATTTTTCTATGTGATGTAGAGTTCTAAATCTTTCGGAAGAGTGTGGTTTACTGGTTGTTAAGCCTGGACCGCCACTTACAAGGATGAGGTCCCATTTACAAATCCACCAGGAACTGACATTGGTCAGTTTCTGCCTCCCTAAACCTCAGTTTATTAGTACTGACTTTAGAAAATATTACCCAAAGCTATGTAGTATCTAGCAATACTCATTAGGTAGTAGGTTTTATTTCTAAAGCTTGGAGCTTTTGCTGACCCCACCTCATTGACTTTCACCTTACTTGGCTCCATCTGATATTGGCTGAAGGTCTTCACTATGCCTTTCTGACATCTTTGACCTTGATGGTCAATTGCTTGCCCTAAATCCTACCTGGTTTGGGCGACTCTTGTCCAAGTGTCAAGGTCATATCTCATTGTCTAGGTCAAGTTCCCAATGTCAAACAATTCTATTATAACTTGTTGTAATGTATGTGCCCCAAATGTCACAACAGATTTGTAAGAAACATTTCTGTTTCTGTGCCGCCCTGGTAGCGTAAGGGGTTAAGTCTCAGCTGTGAGGCTAAAGGTAGCCACTGCAGCACGAGTTCGATCCCTGGCCAGGGAGCTTACCCACATGGTGCAGCAGACCTTTCCTGCCTCGCCCTCAGCGGTGTATTTCAGTCAATCCGCCTGTTCTCCTCCCCACTGTCTCTAGTGAATGCTCTCATCCCCTGCACCTCTGGCCTACATCCCCAACTCTTGTATGCATAAATAAGTAAATCTTAAAAAAAAAGAGAAAAATAAACATTTCTGTTTCTTTAGGCAACAGCTAACAAGGAGGAGCTCTCCTAATGACACGCAATACATGAAATTGACATTAAGTTTCACCCAAGTGAAGGCAAGAGATTTTTACTGAGCATCTATTGAATCAGTAGATCTAGCCAAGGGAACAATAGCAAGTTCTGAGTTAGGAGACCAGATGGGGTGAACGGGTATTGAAAACGACTATCCACAAATTGAATCTTCCAGACAAATATCTGAGTATTTGTCATTAAGCCAAAATATAGAAAACCATAGGTTATAAAATAGTCTGTTATTTTTGCTCTTAGGTATCAGGGTAACATCTGTGTCTGTCTTTAATCTTGTTTTGGAAGGCTGTCTTGCTGAGAGACTATCTGGAAATGATATCACACCACTCGAGTGTGTGGGCAGTTAAAAGAGAAAACGTAGTCCTGATGCCCCCGACTCACCAGCACTGCTCCCCATTTCTAGGTGTTGGTGTAGAGGAACCTAATTACATGACATGAGGGTGCAGGGCCTCTGCCCTTGTCCTTGTCATGTGGTAAGCCATTCTTGTCTCGAATCCCTTTGCCATTCAACAGTGGATTTGGAGGATGTGTTGTCTCTTATTCTTTTTTCCAGTTATTGGACTGAACAAGTGTGTGGTAAATTAAAGTTAGGCACAATTCCTGTCTCTCTTCACATCCAGGGGTAAAACTACTTGCCCTCCCCTGGAATCTGGACTGGCCCTGAGATCATTTATCTATCAGAAGTGGCCGTGACACTTGCTGATTCCAGGTCCAGCCTTTTGGATGGCTGCGAGTATCTCCACCTTGTCTCTTAAAGTGCCAGTTTTGGGGCCCCCGACCAGCTGCAAGAAATCCAGCCACCTTGATAGGGACACCACATGGAAAGGAGCGGCCCTGGGACCACTATGGGAGGGAGAAAGGTAGTTATTTCAACAGCCCCGTCGAGCTTCTGCTGACACCAACACCCAGTTGCCCGAGAAACCCTGAAGAGCAGCAACCGAACTGACCCGCTGAGATGGTAAACTCGTAGGACTGAGAGATAACGTGTGGATTATTTTAAGCAACTTTGCAGTTGGTTTGTTATTCAGCAGGCAATGATCAGAACGATGAGATGTTAGGGGGGTTAATTGGGAGGCAGAGTTCACCTTTTTTTTTTTAGGACCAGCAGAAGAAATAATATCAAATGAAAAATTCTGCTGAGATTTTCTAAAGGGCTTCTTGAGCTAGAAAATGTGAAACAAAATCAGGCACTAACCCCTCCTTTGTTATCTTTGGAAGGGATTATGAGAAGTCAGTCAGGGGGTTACAGCTGCAGAATTCTGAAACGGGCATGACAGGGCTATTGGAAGTGTCCCAAGGGCAATGTGCCTGCCATGGATGTTGTCTGCCCTATTTTAGGACATTAGCTTCCCTAATGTCTCAGATGTGGTGTGAAGTGAGCATTGCAGATCTCCCCCAATCTTAGATGCATCTTTCTCCTAGGTGAGCTGGCCTCAGCCACTTTGGTTTCTCACCCAAAGCCTAGGAAGGAAGGGTAAAACACCCATCACCAGCTCCCGCTCGTGTGCAGAGCACCTTCCTGCTGTGAGAGCCTCGACCATGTGGTCAAAGCTTTCACATGCACTTCGGAGTGTCTCACACACCAGAAGACACCGAGCACTGGCTTTAGGTTGATACTAATGAGCCCACAAAGAGCACCCATTCCCAGCTTCCCTTATTTCTCCATCAAGTCTGCTTCAGTTTACTTAGATCCTCTGACACTTAGAGGATCTTCAGAAGAAAGTCTCCATGTTTCAACTCTGTACAGGTTTTGTATATAATTGGACCTGTAGGCAGGGTGGAGCCTTCACTGGAGGACCCAGGTGGCTGATGAAGGCAATAGCACACCCTGATGAGATGCAATAGGGCACAGAGTCTTCAGAATCTTGGCAGAAACGAGGACATGTAGTTAGAAAAATACCAATTCATCAAACCCATCAGTTCTCCTATCACCAACTATAGAAAATAAAGTGCTAAAATACTACAGAGGGCATGTAATAAAGTGGTAACAAAGTCTGCTTTCAAGGACTCATTCTGAAATGAAATGACAATAACATCAACATAGCTCCAAACCCTAATCCTACTACTAGAAAGCTATTTCATGAATCTCAAGTCATACTGTCTAATAGAATTTCTGGAATGATAAAGATAGAAATGCATTGACTTTCTGCAGTGGCTAGCCCTATGCAGCTATTTGAGAAGTTGAAACGAAGATAGTGTAATTGAGGAACTGAATTTTTAAATTTAATTAGTTTTAATTAATCAAGACAAGTATAAATGGCGACATGTGACTAATGGCTACTACATTGGACAGTGTGGCTCTAGAGAAAAAGATGGTAAAAACAAACAGTTTTGGAGGATGCTTTCAGGCAAGGTAGAAGTAGCAGTGGCCTGATAAGAAATGATAGTTGAGGGATGTGCAGCTTTTTTAAGTTAAAAAAGTCATTTTTTAAGTTAAAAAAATTATTAATTCAACAAATATTTGCTAAGAGCATCATCGAGTCTGGAGACTGCTGAGTTGAATGAAAGTGAGGATTTTGTCACGAACAGATGGTCATCAGATCCACCGTTTGTCTATTCTGTCTCTGATTAATCTTTCCGAAACAATGAATCTTATATTCTGGAGACACGCAAAGACACGCTTGCTTCCAAATAATGTCCAGTTTTGAAATACTCACCATCATCCATAATGCCAATGGTGACACCTTTTCCAGTGTATCCCAGCTCCCAGGCTTCTGCCACATTCAGATCCAGGCCAGGGGTGCCATCAGCTTGCCCGGTGTTGATCTGGCATAGGAATTCCAAAACAGAGAATCTGATTGGCTTGGTCCACTGTGCAAAATGTTTGTTTGACACTTGGAGCTATAGGATACTCTAGGGTCAGCTCAGAGACTGCTTCTTCCATGCAGTGGTAGTTTTGTTTGTGTTCCCCTATCTACCTTTTCCCCTATCTACCGGTTATGTGAAGGCGCAGTTTCAATCACCCTCGCTCTTATGACTAGATTAGTATCTTTAAATTCCTTAGAGTTGCCATTGGAGAGATCCGCCCCCATTTAGAATGAAATCCCCACTCGCATAGCTTTCTACTTCATGTTTTCAGTTTTGCACATAGTACCTTGGATTATTCTTGTTTGAATGTGATTTTCTCACTGAATAGCAATATTCTTTGCAACAGAAAGCATGTCCTACTTCTCTATGTAATTTCAGTATCGTCTCACCAAGTCTTAGTTGAAAATATTTGTTCAATTGAAATAAAGATAGCTGGCTCACCATGAGAACATGTTCCAAGCCAAAAATAAAATAAAATAAAATAAAATAAATTTAACCTCATTTCTAAAGTAATTTTAAAAGGAAAAGAAAAAAATTAAAATATGTATGTTCACTATCCTCTTTTCATGTATCTTTGTCCTGTATGTATTTTCCCCCGGCCAAAGTGTAAATAAGCAGTGAAGTCAGAGCTTGTACTGGCTGAAGACGACGGCGATCCTGTGGCTATTGTGGTACTGCTCAAATGTTGTGTGACTGTCACTAGTGCTCTTTATAGAAATGACTGTTCCTCTCTTTCCAGGCACAGGATAACATCATACTGCTCCTTCCCCTTGGACAGGGAATTGGTCACAGCCTGGTTTTGGCTGATAGAACATAAGCTCATGTGCCATCTGTCATGTCCAGGCAGAAGCTTTAAGGGCCAATGTGAAATTCACCCCTTCCCCTCGCTGAGAAGCTCAGAAGAGCAGGGGTTGGGATGGAGATTGGTAAGTCTGAGTCTCTGAAAGATTGTGAGCTATCCATTTTGATTTTGCTAAGTTGCTATGATTTGGGAGTTGTATGTTATTCCAAAAAACCTAGCCTATCCTGAATAACACAGGTAAGCTCATTCAGCTTCCCAGATTGGAGTCCATGCCAAAAGCACAAGGTGAAGTCAAACTCTGAAGCTCCAAGCGGGAAATTTTGATGTATTCCCAGAATGAGACAATCCACAGGCCCATAACTTGAGTTTGCCCTGTTACTCATCACCTTTGAATCTTAAATAAAGTAAAGCTTCATTCATACTTGCAAATTAGCCACTCTACCCCCCTCAATCTCCCCTGTAGTTTGGATCATTTGAAAGTCACTGAGCCCCTTTTCAACACAACCCAAACAGTCCAAATGGATTGTGAGAGACAACTGGTGAGCAGAAACTATTCACTTCACCAGACAGTCCGAGTTTCCACACCTTCTAGCCTGAGTTTCTGTACCTTGAATCCTGCGTCAAGTAAACCCCATGGAACCGGTTTCCTGTCATTTCAGGAACCACTAATAGATGCTGCTTTTGTTAGTCTCCGGGTGCTCTTCCTTGCCCCCTTGAAGTCATCTGACTCTCTCATGCCTGTAGACATACCACGTCCTCTAATCACTTTGACTGTTGAGACACCTGGATTACTTTCCCACACCTTTGACCTGCCTTTCACATATCCTGGAAGTCTTCACTCGTGTGCTGCTGTGCTTTTTCAGAGTCTGGGAGGCCCTGATCAGCTGTTGGTAGTGGCTTTGACCCTAAGAGATCATGACTATTTAGCAGTTTCAGAAGAAAACAGATTAAGGAACAAGATGCATGGGTGGTGATAGGAAATCAATACATTTCAGAGGGGACAGATAGGCTCATTGAGTTGAACGCTGGCTACCAGCCCACAGCATAGTAAGTAGAAAAACATCTTTCGTCTGAAGTCTCAAGATGAGAAGCATTAGGAATAATGCAGAGATACTTACCAGATACCATTGCTTTGTAAAAAGCGGATCATTCATGTTGATGTCGATCTCATTGATGTCTCTATACCCTCGTTTTTTTCGGTCGAATCCTTCCTGTTGCAAAGCCATCTTTATCTGGAATGACAATACCGGCATATTACCTGACTGTCCCTACACTGTAATTCATTTCCAAAAATTCAAATTCCATTTGTGTATAAGATGCTTTTTTTCTCAGCAGAAGCCAAGTTCATTTCACATACAGTTCCACTTTATGATGCTTTTCCAAGAGCATTTATTTCTGCTTGAGTGGAACAAATAGGCTTTGGTGATGACTCCGACTGAGTTTTCTTAAAATAAGAATTAGGTGGGAGAATATATTCTTGAGGACGAGAAGGTGGTTAGGGGTTGTTAAGTGAAATAATCAAAGTAACAGAGCACTTCTATGAAGGAGAGGAGACTGGTGTGGATGCAGCAAGGGCCAGCATGAAAACTGCATAGATCAGTTTTTCTGGAGTGTGTCCCAGCCTTTGCATTTGTCAACAGTACAATGCTATCACATTTGGGAATCAGCCAAAAACAAACAAAAAGGAGAAAAGCCTGCCTGGAGAGCCAGCAAATCCATAGGAAAGCTCTGGAAGGTAAATGAGTGATTTTTTTTTAAGTTTTTTTTTTTTTAAATTTATACATACAAACTGGGGTACAGGCCAGAGGCGTGGGGCGGCGAGAAGGTTCACCAGAGACAGAGCGGGGAGCAGAACAGGCAGATCAGAAACACACTGCTGAGGGGAGCAGCGGGCAAGGCAGGAGAGGTCTGCCGCACCATGCGGGATTCTCCCTGGCTGGGTGTCGAACTCACGTCGCCGCTGCCGACAGCTCCACAGCGCAGCGCTTAACCGCTGCACCACCGGGGAGGCCCTAAATGAGGGATTTTCTTGGGGAATAGATGGCTGGTTCAGCTGTCCTGGCAATGACAATATGTCATTTTCAACCAAAGGTCAGCTGGGACCCCAAGATCTTGCATGGAAAAGAGACTTTGGAGTAGACGTCATTGAAGCCTACTCCTGGCAATTGCAAGTCTTTGTCAAGAAACTTTCACTTGCGAGTAATTTATCATCTGGTAGTTTGTGGCCAGTCTTCAAACAACTACAAACTTAAGGACTCTGCAAATAAGTAAAATGGTGTGTGCTGGATACTTGTGATTCTTTAAAATTATATTTTACAGTATCTATTTCTCTTTTTCCCAAATCACCCCAGTGTATTTGGGAATTACCCCAACTGCTATGGGTTCTGTGCTGGTGGGAGTGAAATTTGAGGGATCTGCCTGCTGTAAAGAAACTCAGTCTCTCTCCGCCTCAGAGAGCCTCAGTGGGTATCTCTCCCCCAGGACTGGGATCTTGGGAAAGTGGTGTGTGGGTGAGGAGCCTTCGGATGTTATTCCTCCCGGAGGTCCACTCACCAGGCCCTCCTTGTAAAAAGAGCTTCTCTATCATGTCACGCCCAGCCCTGGCACTCACAAAGGATTGACACTTTGGCCTCCACAGATTGAGAGCACCCCAGATCTTTCTGACAAATTCTCTTTTGCTTAAGTGATTCAGAATCAATTTATGTTGCTTGCAATCAAAATTTTGATATGAGATGAGAGAAAGACAGGAGGGTCCGTGTCCAGAGTGGTGGCAAGAAGAGAATGAAAAAACCATAGACAGGGCGGGAAGCTCCCCCTTCCTTTGGCTCTGGAATGAGGGGGAGGTCATAGAGAGTGTTGCCACACTTCCTTGCTCTATAGTCCAACACAAGAGGACCTGGGGCTTGTTTGCCAGAAAAACTCTTAACTTTACTAGGAAGATTATCCAGGTTTCCCCTGCTATCTGGAGGTAGAATATTCTTATTTGTTATGATTCAGTAAATTATTTTGGAGGTCTGGGAACACCAAAAATATTTTCCTTATTTTTGTGTGTCTGGATATGTGTGTACTCAATAATGTAATCATTTAAAATGCTGAAGCAGGGCCTCCCTGGTGGCGCAGCGGTTGGGCGCTGCGCTGTGGAGCTGTTGGCAGCGGCGATGCCAGTTCGACGCCCGGCCGGGGAGAATCTCACATGGTGCGGCAGACCTCTCCTGCCTCGCCCGCTGCTCCCCTCAGCAGTGTATTTCTGATCTGCCTGTTCTGCTCCCCACTCTGTCTCTGGTGAACCCTCTCGCCGCCCCACACCTCTGGCCTGTACCCCAGCTTGTATGCATAAATAAATGAATCTTTAAAAAAAAAATGCTGAAGCAAATGTAGTTCTTAATCTGAAGAGAGCCCAGCATACTACTCTGGAAACATTTTACTAGGGAAGCAGGTATTCAAAAGGGTATCTTTTTTTTTTTTTTTTTTTTTTTTTAAAGATTTAGTTTTTATTTATACATACAAGCTGGGGTACAGGCCAGAGGCATGGGGCGGCGAGAGGGTTCACCAGAGACAGAGCGGGCAGCAGAACAGGCAGATCAGAAATACACTGCTGAGGGGAGCAGCGGGCAAGGCAGGAGAGGTCTGCTGCTCCATGTGGGATTCTCCCTGGCCGAGCGTCGAACTTGCGTCGCCGCTGCCAACAGCTCCACAGCGCAGCGCTTAACCGCTGAGCCACCAGGGAGGCCCCAAAAGGGTATCTTTTTACCTCGGGAAAGAAGGAACCTAAACCTGGCCATTTTGTAAGTCTTTAGCAAGTCCCTGGCCATTTTGGTCCCACAACAAGGCCTTCATCTGCTCTGCTCACCAGTGGGAGGCCTTGATTGGCTTATACCATTTATTCATTGTCATGAGGGATTTTGGCTTCCTTAAATTGATAGCTCCTTTCATGTGCTGGGATCTTGGCTAAGCACAAGCAACTATGGAGGGGAAGCTGGAAAACCCTCATCCATAGGTTATTTTCTAGCAGCATAAGGACAAGAATATTAACTTCAGATTCTATCTTTTTAAATAACAGTGCTGGCATGGCTATTACAGGATCACTCCTAATTCAATTAAAGCAAGTGCATTCTAATGAAAAGACTGTTTAAATTCACTTCCATGAAATTAATTTTTAATTCCATAAATCAGGCTTTAATGGAAACCAGCGATGCTTTGGAATGCTGCCCTCTCTGGACAGCACCCCACCTTGGAACCCAGGAGCGCCAAGCACGATTTAGGTGTCTGCAATTTTGTCATTTTGTGTTATTAAGAATCAGCAATCCGAAGATTGCAGAGGGCTTCCTGAGTTGGTCAGTTTATCTTCCTATCTTCAGTGAAGATCGGTTACAATTTCAAGAGAGGCGAATAGCTTTAAAACATATATTTTTACTTGTTACACACAAACAACAGGAGAAAAGTTGTTTTTTCCCCCCACAGTGATTCCAGGTAATACCATGAACTGCCTCTATTTTTCCAGGTTCTTAACCAATCCTAATTCACATTCAAATCTAATTTTTGAATAACAGCTATCATACTATAGATGAAATTATGCATTCTTTCTTCACTATATACCCCACTTTAAGAATTATAATATGCTGCTATCTAGCTTTCGTATTTTAATTTTTAATGACTACCTAAATATTCCATAGAATAAGATACAATAATTTACCTCTTATTGGTGATTTGGATTGCTTTCTATTAGAAATGAAATTGCCATCAGCAGAGAGATGAGATTATAAACCACTTTTAAAGACTTCTGGGAAGGTTTCAGTGTTATATTTCAATGTATGATAAAGCCCGATGCTAGAGAAGTATTTCCTAGCGTCTATAATTTTCCTTCTTATTATAACTAAAAGGTCACTTTTATTCTTTTTTCTTCCTTTTTGAATTGTAACCTTTAACACACAATACCTTTCATTACCACTTAGATGTGGTTCCAGTTACATGCATAAACTTAACTATAGCTTCTATGTTTCATTTTAGTATGCTTCCCTAAGTTGGACAATTCACCTAGACATTTATACCGATAAAAAATATAGGAAAAAAGGAGTGTTTGTTACTGGGTATTGTTTTATTAAAAATGAATAGATGAGTGTTTTACAATTCTATTTCTTTTTTGTTTTCACAAGCTTGAAGTAATGTTGGCTTACATTACTGTACATGTTTTAGGAGTACAGATTCACGTCTCTTCCAATGTCGCCACACCATGTCTGCCACCAAAGTACCAATAACCCTCTACCACAGTCCATTGGACCCCCTCCACCTTTTGTTCCCATACCCCTCCTCTTCTGGTAACCTCAGTTTTGCAGTAGAATTCCAAGGGAGTTGTTTTGATTTGGTTTTGTCTGTTAGTTTGCATTGTTTCTTTATATTCCACATATGAGCGAAGTCATTTAGTATATCTCTGTCTCTTTATGATCTATTTTGCTTAGTACAATCTTCTCCAATTTCATCCATGTTGCTGCAAATGGTAAGATTTCATTTTTTTTAAATAGCTGAGTAGTATTCCTATATATATGTGTGTGTGTGTGTGTATATATATACATATATATGAATATATAATAATATATATAATATAATAAAATAATATAATAATTATATATAATAATATATAATATATATAATAATATATAATATATAATAATGTATATGATATTGTAATATATTGTAAAATATTGTAATATATAATATATAATAATATATATTATATATATATATAGGAATACTACTCAGCTATTATACACACACACACACACACACACACACACACACACACACACACACACCATGTCTTCTTTATCAAATCACTTGTTGGGTATTTAAGTTATTTCCATATTTTGGCTATTATAAATAGTGCTGCAATGGACAGAGGTGTGCATATATCTTTTTGAGTTAGTGTTTTTATGTTCTTCAGATAGATACCTAGAAGTGGAATTGTGAGATCATATGATAGATCTATTTTTAATAGTTTGAGAAATCTCCATACTGTTTCCCAGAGGGACTGGGTCAGTTTACATTTCCACCAACGGTAGATGAAGGTTGCATTTTCCCCACATCCGCCAACATTTGTTTTGTCTAATCTTTTTGAAATAGTCCATCTCACAGGGATGAAGTGGCATCTCACTGTGGCTATGATTTGCATTTCCCTGATGATAAGTGATGATGAACATTTTTTCATATGTCTGTTGGCCATCTGTATTTTTCTTTTGAGAAATGTCTATTCAAATCTTCTGCCCATTTTTTGACTGGGTTATTGTTGTTGTTGAGTTGTAGGAGTTTTCTTTCAATAAATCTTGTCAATAAACTACTTGTCAGATACATGGTATGCAAATTATTTTCACCCATTAGTAAGCTGTCTTTTCATTTTAATGATAGTTTCTTTCTTGTGCAGAGCCTTTTATTTTGATATAGTTCCATTTGTTTATTTTTGCTTTTGTTTCTTTGCATTTATAGTCCAGTCCCCAAAGACATCACTGAGGTCAGTGTCCTGGAGTGTTTTGCCTGTTTACTTCTATGTATTGTATGACTCAGGTCTTCCATCCAAGTATTTAATCCATTTTGAATTAATTTTTTGTATATGGTGTGAAATAAACATTCTTCTTTTTTTAAAGATCTATTTATTTATGCATACAAGCTGGGGTGTAGGCCAGAGGTGTGGGGCGGGTGAGAGAATTTACCAGAGACAGAGTGGGGAGCAGAACAGGCAGATCTACTGAAGTACATAGTTGAGGGTAGCAGCAGGTGAGTCAGGAGAGGTCTGCTGTGCCATGTGGGAATCTCCCTGGCTGGGGAACGAACCCATGCTGCAGTGGCTCTGGATAGCTTCATAATGCTGCGACCAAATGACCCCACCTGTTGCGCCACCAGGGAGGCCCAGATATACATTCTTTTGCATGTGGCTGCCCTGTTTTCTCAACACCATTTTTGGAGAGACTGTCTTTTCACCATTATATTCTCTTGGCTCTTTTGTTGTAAATTATCTGTCCATAAAAGTGTGGGTTTATTTCAGGGCTCTCAATTCTGTTTCATTGACCTCTATGTTTATTTTTATCTAATACTATCCTGTTTTTATTATTTAGCTTTGTAGTATACTTTGAAATTGGGGAATGAAATATCTCCATTTTTTAAAATCAGGATTGCTTTGGCTATGCAGGGTCTTTTGTGGTTCCACATGGTTCAACTTTTAAAACTTGATTTGACACATGTGCACAGTACAGATTTTACCCAAACATCACCCATAGCCTTCCCTCTTCTAGTCTCTCTTCTCAGTTAAGAATTTGTCAACAGATGTTTTTGTATATCTACATGTGACAGTTGCAGACCACACTCAGATGAAGCAGATGCTACCCCTGCACATTTGCTTACTGCTGTACAAAGGTACATTAACAGGTCCCTTGACTATATTTAACATCCTCAAAAAAAAAATGTGGGATGAATATGGTTACAATTGAGGACACGAAAAGTCAGAGGCCATTGTTCAATAGTTGAAAAGACAGCATCGTTACCAGGCTGACCAATTTTAAATGCTGTGAACTTTCCATGAAGCCACATTACTTCTTCCTAAGTCACAGAACTCAGTCATCCTTCTAGAATCTTGGACAGCTTAACCATGGATGTTACTCTCTAAGGATCAGGGATGGGATCACTTCCCCACTGGGCTGATAATTAAACAGCTGCTAATTAGCACTGATTGTGCTGGGCAGGGAAGGGGCCAGGAGAAAGGAGATCAATACGGGAAACTTGCCACTGAAGAGAGAGCAATTTGGTTTATATGGTAAAATGAGTATAAGAAACACAAGACACAAATGGACATGTTGTTGAAAATACTGATTTAGGAATGTATGATACTGTTGTACTGCTATTTTTTGTACTACCAAGAATGATTTCATTTACCACTCTTATGGATTGAGTTGTATTTCTCTACAAGATATATGGAAGACTAATTTCCAGCACTTCAGACTATGATTCTATTTGAGAGCAGAGTATTTGCAGGTGTAATTAGTTAAGATGTCATCGTACAGTGGCCCTTCATCCAGTATGACTGTGGTCCTCATAAGAAGAGGACAGAAAGACTCACAAGGAGAACACCATGTGAAGAGTACCCTCACACAGAGTGAAGTCATGTGAAAGGCAGGAGGCCACCATAAACCAAGTCTGGGTGTAGCAGGAGCTGAGGGAAGCAAGGAGAGATCCACTCCGAGAAATTTCAAAAGGAGCATGGCCTTGCCAACACCTGATCTCAGACTTTTGGCTTCCAGAGTTTGGAGGAATAAATTTCTGTTGTCATAAGATGCCTAGTTTGAGATTCTTTGTTGTAGAAATTAGTACAACCACCAAGAATTAAACAAATTGAGCTCTAGGAAATGAATAAAACCACCACTTAAACCATGTCACATTTCTTTCTCATTTGTAGATTTTAGTTTGTACTTAAAATGTGTTTAGAGTCTCATTTGGACAAAGATTTCTTTTATCATAGAGAATTTTTGCAAATAAAACAGAAAGGGGGGAAATGTTGGTAAAATAAATTGGTTAGGATTCTTTTAAAACTGCTCACTCAGTCTAACTCAGAATTGTCCATTTCTGTGTTTCCCCACATGACGCCTCTGTGCTAACAAATGCGCTGGTGATGAGGATCTCTTGAAGAGAGCTCCACTGTTGTCTCCAGGATTTCCTCCCAGCTGTCAACAGCTGTTCTGCAGGTTCTGATGCACCAGCTCAGGCAATAACAATTTTGTCACTCTTGTTATTTGCTGAATTCTAAGGTACATGCAAATTTTTTTAAAAAATTGCATGATAGTTTTGCTTTTCTAGATTCTGATGACAAACTTTTCAGCAGTTAAAATGAAACTTTTCTCAGTTAATCTCAGCCCAGGCTGGAACTTTTAATAAGTGAACTGGGAGACTCATCATGGAAACAATGAGGTTTCATACTAAGAGCCTTGGGCTGGAGTCAGGTGCCAAGAAGGAAATTTGAAACCTCCTTCTGTCCCTACCGACTCTGTGTCTTTGCACACAATAGAGACCTTTCTGAGACTCAGTTTCCTAAATTTGGAATAATAACTACTCTGTGGACTGCTCTGAGGAATGAATAATGTCAATTGCTATTCAACATCTAAGTCAAGGATCTTGAGATGAGATTGTTCTGGGTAATCTTGGTGGGTCCTAATCCAATGGCAAGGATCCTTATAGGAGACACAGAGGAGAGACACACAGAGAAGAGGAGAAGACCATGCAAAAATGGAGGCAGACATTAGAGCCCAAAGCCTATTATTAGCAGACAGCTAATAAAAGGTGAAAGAAGGAGGAAGGATTCTTCTTCCAGAGCCTCTGGAGAGAGTACAGAAATGACTATACTTTGACTTTGAATTTCTGTGAGACTTTGAATTCACTGTGAGAGAAGAAACAGAAATAGTTTTAAGCTACCAGTTTGTTGTAGTTTGTTATGGTAACCATAGGAAACTAATATAATGCATAAATTAAAAAACATTTACACACATACATATAATATTCATAAATAATATGCAAATATTGAATAGCTACATATAGATATATACTATTATATAAAATTAGAAGACATTACATATAACAGCTTTGTATTTCTACATGCAGATAATATATATTGTAGAATAGATCTAATATATAATAGTATCTCTTTTTTTTAATTAACAATAAGGATCATATACATATGAGTAATAATTAACGTACGCTGTTCTTAAAATTTCTATCACCCCCTTTAAAGAGATGCATATTATTTTATTGTGCCTAAAGCAAGTTTAATTATCTTGTCATCTATTGAAGGATACTCTGGTAGACAGGGTATTTTGGTTTTGTTTTTAGCTCCACTCAAAGCTGCAGTGAAGATTGAGTATCTTCACACATACGCACATACACACACACACACACACACGCGCGCACACATGCACACAGAGGTGATGTTTTCAAAGTACGTCATCAAGACAATATATAATGGTGGTGGGTTACCCAAGGGGAATACACAATATAAAAGACACAAATAACAATAAAAAAATGAAAAAAAAAAGAAAATATATAAGCCATGGGATATCTGGGTTGTTGACTGTGATTTTAGTCTTTCATCAGGGAGTTATTACCAAATGGCCTCCAGAAAGTTGATACCAAATTGCAAGCTCACTAAGGACTTTTCAGAGAGTGGGGAACTTTAAAAATGCATGGACCCCAGATACCCTACTATGCCTAATCTGATCTGGAATAGGCCTGGGTATGCCCAGCAATGAGACTTTTAACTGCCTCTGGCAGCTGTGCTGCAATCTATGTAACACACGGATCTTCCTTAGAAAATATCGGCCCTGGGGCGGTAAAATGGGTGGTGGGTATTTCTTAAAGCAGTCCAGGTGATTCCTAAGCAAAGAGGGCTTGAGGAATAATGCCTTCTTCTTTCTAGATCCCCTCCTGAGTCATCATGGGGGAAGACCCGAAAGAAAATTAAACTATAGCTGAGAGCAAGGAACAAAGAGCATCTCTATTGAAAAACACCAAAAGAATGCTCTTTCTGGAAGAGAACAAACTCAAATCTGGAAGAAAATATATTTTGTTTTCTAATTAAAAACGCCATCTGTCCATATTCACCCATGACCGGCCGCAGAGAGGGGGCATATAAGCCTGGATGATGGGCCGTGGGAGGAAGACCAAGAACACAGCAAAAGTTTTCAACAAACATGCAGTTTTTATTTATTAAAAACCTCTTAATTTGCACTGTAAATTACTTATCTTTTACTATGGGCTGTGATATTATTTTCCTAATAGGTTAAAACAAAACAAAAATAGCTATTCCAGAAGCATTGTGCCCAGTGCATTAGCTGGAACACCGTGGGTGGGCTTGAAGATGCGTCCATATGGGACACAGGATTAAGATTGAAGTCATTTGGTCCCTCTGGCCCCTGCCGGATCATCCTCCTCTGTTACTCTCTTGGGGAGGGGAGAGGCCCAAGTTCTTTCCTGTGTGTGTGTGCTCAGAGGCAGGTAGCAACAGGGAAAGGACCTGTACTTCCTCTCATGAGATGCCAGAGGATTGCTGGCAGGGGCGCGGGGGGGCGGGGGGGGGGAGGCAAGGCAGAGGGGTTGTGTGTGGGAGTGCACAATACTGACTTGCGTTTTGGATATTGTGAGAAAGGAGGCAAGATGACCTTGTGCATGAGGGCGTGGTTTTGGGGACAGGTAGACATGAGTTATAGGTCCTGATGGACCTTCTGTTCACCAACTGTGAAATCTCTAGCAGGCTACTGAGTCTGTTTA
Organism: Scalopus aquaticus; assembly: GCA_004024925.1. Classification (NCBI taxonomy): domain Eukaryota; kingdom Metazoa; phylum Chordata; class Mammalia; order Eulipotyphla; family Talpidae; genus Scalopus; species Scalopus aquaticus. Next base: position 54,967 of record PVIJ01003230.1, on the reverse strand, counting down.
AGACTCAGTTTGTTCACCTGTAAAATGGAAGGAGACCTAATAAAGACTAACATTTATTGCAGGCTGACTGTGTACAGGTGGTGCATTAAGTACTTAGCATATATCAGTTTATTTTTCACAATGACCTCAGGGGATTTAGGGAAAAAGGCCTGGAGAAGTAAGTGGCTATCTTTTTTGGTGAGATTCCTATTTGGATCCTTTGTCCATTTTTAAAAGCGTTGTTTGTTTGTTTCTTTGCTGTTAAGTTGTTTATATATTTTGGTTGTTAACCCCTTGTCTAGTGTTTGGTTTGTAAATATTGTTAGCATGCAACCATGGGGTACCCAGGGACCCCCAAGCTCACATGCCCTAAATGATCTGGTCATCCGTGCATGAACAGACAAAGCAGACTCTTAGTGCGATAAATCTTTCGTAGATTTAGTAGGCACAGAGAGAAGAGAGATTATTCCTAATAATAGTTTCCCAAGAAATTGCCCAGAATTACCCATTCCCTGATGGGCAAATGCCCAGTCAAACAGCTGGCCTGAAACAGGGCCACTGAGTCCTGAAATCTTACCACAAGTCTAAGGTACCTTCTGAAACCACAGGAAGGGGGTAAAAGGGGCCATGCAGGCCTAGCCAAAGGGAACAAAATCGAAGTCCAAATCAAGGTATAGGCTGCCATTTTCGCCTCCATGAATATCTCTCACCCACATGTCTCTTTCAAGTGTCCCCACATCTCTCTCCTCCACCTATCTCTTTTCCTGTCTCTTTTTCAGCAGGGCCAGGGTGCAAGCCCGGGCACAGAAGCAAGAGAGTGAGGCTCTGCTTTCTCTACTAGAAAGTCCATTCAGCTCTGCCCCTCATTCCCAGTAGCTACTCTGCTAGGAAGTCCACATGGCATACTGGGACTAGTAGTCAAAGCAGGTGTTTGGAAGTGGAGGTTGGGGAAAATGGCACCTCCCCTTAATGGAGTTGTATTCATAGCACTATCTTCTCCCATTCTGTAGGTTGTATTTTTTCTTTAACAATGGCTTCTTTAGTTATGCAGAAACTCTTTTGTTTGATGTAATCGTATTAATTTTTGCTTTTGTTTTTCTCTTGCCGTTGTAGTTGACATAGCTGAGGTCAATGTCAAGGCGTTCATTGTCTATGTTGTCTCCTATGTGATTTATGGTGGAGGGAATGGGTAAAGGGGCTAACTTGTATGGTGGTGGATGGCAATTAGATCTTTGGTAGTGGGTATGATGCGCTAAATCTATTTTTTGAGATGTGATACTATATTCCTGAAACATACAGTATTGTAACCCAATGTCACCTTAAAAAAGTGGTTGGATAAGAGTCAACAGGTAGTCAAGAGTAGAGCCATGGTTCATTCCTATTGAGTGAATTGTGTATTCCTAAAATTCCATAAAATGACATCTTAGCTACCAGAACCTCAGAATCTGACTACATTTGTAGTGTCTTTAAAGAGTTAATTAAGCTAAATAACTTAAAATAAGGTCATTAAGATGATTCTAATCCAATATGACTGGTGTTTTATAAGAAGAAGAAATTTGACATGGATACACAGAGGAAAGGCTAATGAAGATGGCCATCATCAAGCCAAGTCAAGGAGAAAAGCCAAGAACAGATCCTTCCCTTGCGGTCTCAGAATAACCAAACCCTGCCAACACATTGATCTTGGACTTCCAGCCACCAGAACTGTGACACATAAATTTCCATTGCTTAAGACACCCATTGCTTAAAGTGCTTGCCTATAGCAGTCCCAGGAAATTCATGCAACACCCCAACAATCTGGTTGCTCAGCCTGGAGGATACTTCCTTACTCCACAATGGTGCCTCTTTGCTCTCACTTCATATCTGGGTTGTGGAGATGAGGAATGAGGATACCTGGGCCATAGTACATGCTCAATAAATGCCTACAAAGGTTACTCTAATTATTGTCAAAATAGTTGTAATTTTTCAGACCCTGCGGACAGGTAGTGGGCTAGTGTCTTCCTTTGTTTTGTCCCATTAGATGTTTAGAGCTGGGGGTGGGGTGATGCCTAAAAAAAAAGATTAACAGCCAACTATACCCAGGACCCCAGAAAACACTTGCTAGGGTCCTGAGACCCTAAAGAAAACACAGGGAGAACCAAGAAACACACAGAGGGGAGAAAGGAAGCTCCCCACTCCAACCTAGAGGCAGCTGATAAAGCCCAAGGAGAGCAAGAAGCACCCAGATTTCCAGCTTGTCTTTGTCTATTAAGTTAGCTACTTTATATTCCACATGTCAGTGACACCATCCAGTATTTGTCTTTCTCCTTCTAACTTACTTCACTTAGCACTTGAAAAGATAATACTAAGTGAAATAAGTCTGATGGAGAAAGAAAAACTAACTTCTTGATGCTGATTACAGAACTGAAACACCAAGGTTGGGGGAAAGGGTTGGAGAAAGGGGGTAGAAGATGAGGGGAAGAGCCCGGGAAGGGGGAAAGGGTGGGAAAGAGGGAAGGGATGAGGGGAGGGAAGAGGGGAAAGAACAAAGAGGGAAGAAAGCACAATGGTCTATGGTGGTGGAATATAGGTGAATTGATGATGGGTTACTCTGGTGGTAATACCCAATGGGGCACCCTAATCTTACCTCAGTTAAAAATTAATTTTAAAAAAAGAAGCAACCAGAGGGTGCTTGTCAATGTAGTTGTAATTTTTCAGGTTCTGTGGACAGAGAATTGGCTAGTGTCTTCCTTTGTTCTATTCCATTAGACTTTTAGAGCATGGAGGGTGATGCCTAAAAAAAACTATTTGGCTAATTTCTAGATGATAAGGCAATTACCCTAAACAGGTCAAGCAATTCCCTGAAAAACACTAGATGATCCTCACTGCCAGGATGGGGCAGAGCTAGATGACACCAAGGCAACTCAGGCCAAATGCTCTGCCCTCCCCCAACCTACTGCTGAGGCTGATAAACCTACATCCCGGGAACACCAAGGCAGAGCACTCCAGGAAGGGATGGAGTGAGCAGTTCTTATCCCCTGTGTTTTTAAGATTTAATTTATTTATTTATGCTTACAAAAACTGGGGTGTAGGCCAGAGGTGGGGGTTAAGAGGACTCACCAGAGACAGAGTGGGGCACAGAACAGGTGGAGCTACTGAAATACACTGCTGAGGGGAGCAGTGGGCGAGACAGGAGAGGTCTGCTGCGCCATATGAGTTAGCTCCCTGACCAGGGATTGAACTCATGCCTGATGCCATGGTGCTGGCTATAGCTTGATAGCTTAATAGCTTAATAGTGCCGAGACTTAACCCCTGTGCCACCAGGGAGGCCCTCCTATTCCCTGTTTAATATAGAATTTCCACTAACCTTCCCTCACACTTGTCCTTCCCAGGACTTTGCTTGCCAAGACCAGACCTCTTCCTGGGCATACTTTTATTCTGTCTCTAAGAAACTTTTCTCTGCTTTATTTAGACTTGGCTTTGAATTCTTTCAGGCCAGAGTCAAGGACCCAGGAATCCCCAAATCCAGGAACCCCATAACTTGTCAACCATCCCACCTCAAGCCAAACTTGTCTTATTCCAAAATAGCCCATTGTACTTTATAATCATTCTTTTTGCTCTTAGCTAATTGAAGACAAATCAAGTCAAATATGGTGAGAACCCAACTGGAATCCAATTGTCCTCAATGCAGAAAATCCCACGAGAAGAAAGAGCATCTCTACCTCCTCACGCCCTTGTCTTCCAAGGCAGCATGTTATCTGTGTTTGAACTGATGAGTTGAACATAGCTCTTCAAACGGTGAACCCACAAGTCATTGCTGGGGCTCATATGATGAGTTGTGGGTGAAGGAGGCCATTCCTAAGTTCAGATCTTCTAGTTCATATGCTTTGCCACCATCTTTTGACCTCAGTTGTCAAAATCCAAACATCGATCTGAAACTGGGAGAGGTTTGGGCAGGGAAGGCAGGACCCAGGGAGATGAAATGCCAGTTGGGAGGGAGGGAGCAGGCAGTGCGCTTGCTTGGGGAGTCTGGCTCCTTCCTTTCCTCCTTGAACAGGCAGGTATGATTTTTTTGAAAGCTCAATTATAGGCAAATCACAGAGCTTAACTTTTGAAAAAACAGGGAGTTAAGCCACAGTTATGGCCGAATGCATCCTATTGATTGCCCTCATTTAGAGAGGTTTGCCCATCTTGCAAGAATGAAGAGAATCAATCAAGGAGAAAGGATATGGCTGCTTGCCTGGGGCCACTCAGTTCCTATACTGCTTCTCAGTGACAAGATATTAACAAATTGCTACCTATCAGTTAAAGCCCTGTGTACATGATATACCATAGGACAAGTCAATATAATTAGGGAGGGATCCAAAGATATTTCTAGCAGAGTGAAATGCAAAGGCAACCCAATGGCAATGCATTTAGAAGGGAAAATTCCTACTCCCACGTTTGCTGGGACATGTGTCGTGGTTGTGGCTGCGCTCCAGCATGATCTCAATCTTCCTCTTGCTCCTATTTCCAGGTTGGAAATTGGATTTAGGGATTATATTAAGGAAAAGAATGTAGATGCTATGCGAGATGTCAAGGAATGGATGGTTAGACCAGGGTATGCTTGAGAGAACAGTTTTCCAGGGCTGCCAGAAATCCTTCAGTGTTATCCTTGGCCAAAATGGCACAGTGTCTCAATGAGGTCTTCTTAAGATGTGAATGTGGGGGAAGAAACAAAGCAAGGCTAAGTCACTTGGATATATTAATAGTGTTGGCCATGAACACAATTAGTACTCCAGAGCCTGACTGTGGGGGACTTTTTCTTCTCACAGGTGAGCAGAAGGATCTCAGACTAATAGACAAGGCTCCCGGGAGGACAAATGGAAATAGGAAGACAAGGGAGAGAGAGACAAAAGCGCTGTTCCCATCTACCCCAGCTGTGGCCCCAACAATTCCTTCCACCTGACCGGCCACTGGAGTTTCTACTCCCTGAGAAGGCACTCAAGACTGAGAGGCCAGCAGGACCCACACAGAAGGTGCTCCTGGAACCCAGCCTGGAACAAAACCTCCAGCACAGCATAGCAACACAGCTTCTAGATGTTTTATTTCCTGCAGTCTCCAGCACAAAATGGGAAAATGATCTGATGATGGCGTGGGTGTGGTTCTACTAGTGAACCAAACGGATGGTGCTGGGTGGGGATTATCTGGGATACTCATCCCCTTTCTGGAGAAAGGACTCAATTACGTACTTCTGGAAAAAAATGGGTGAATCTGACTTAATATGCAATGCAAATGTCACTTATTGGATTGCCTATGGCTTGCAAATGTCTTTGTGGAGAGCAAATAGCATTGAGGTCTCCTGGGTTGGTCCTGTAACTCAGTTACCTTCACTCTGTTTCCATGATTGCAGGGTGATGATGGTGCCTCAACTCTAGGTGTGGCCAAAAAGATGTTTCTGGGCAAAGAGAGGATGGGTGGGGAACGTGGATGGTTTGACCTAAAATCATGACTCTATCAAGTGCCAACCAGTGTGCCCAGTACAGTGTGGTGCAGTGAACAAGCAGTAGATCTGGAGTCAGAAAGAACTGGGTTCAGATCCTAGTGTGGTTTGCTCCTCATTTGTGGGTGTTCTGAGGCAGGTCCCGCAAATTCTCTGAGCCATGTTTTCTTCATTTTCAGTAGGGGTGGCAGATCCAGCCCACTGCCTGTTTTGGTAAATTGTGTTGAACATAGGCGTGCCCATTGATTTTATCCTGCTGGCAGCTTGCATGCTACAATGGTAGTGAGTACTTGCAACAGGAAGAAAAGTGTTCACGATGTGTAAGCATTTGCTCTCTGGCCCTTTACTAAAGCCATTGACCCCTGATGTGCAGCCTGGAGAGAATATAATTCTTGACTGTGCAGTCTTAATGGTTAGGAGCACATGAAATAATCTTTCCTTGTTGGTAGCTGGGGGACATCCTGCTGATGTTAATGGCGATACTTACAGTGAAATAGTGTCCATGGAATCCCTCTCATCTATGAGGATGGAAGCAAAGGCAGAATTTTGAGTAGGGGTACAAATGGTGTGATTTGAGAGGCTCAGAAAAGCTTCCAGTGACCCAAATCACCTCCCCTAAGCACATGCATCCTGACTGAACTCCAGCCACAAAGAGTTAAGTTTTAATTTTAAATCCTTCATTATGCAGGTTGATTATGCCTCTACTTAAAAAGATTTGGAAAACAAGTCCTCTGGGACAGGCAACACATCCAGGTGCTATCACTTACTGATACTTCTGCACAAACTCATTAATTAGATGACTTTTCTCAATGATGCAGGTTGAGATTGCTGCAAGGAAGGAATGGGAGTTTATGGGAAAGGTAATTTAGAAACTTTTGGGCAGTTTCATGAAAATTAGGGAGAAATGCTATGGAAAGCAGAACCAGTGATCCTGGGCTTAGAAGTTGGATCGAAGTAAAGGAGGTGTGAGGGATTGGTGACAACCCTCCCAAAGTTACTGGCTTCTCTAGACACATCCTCATCCCCTCCATCTTCAGTGTGAAAGGGTACACTTAGCATTTATTTTCAACCACAAAGGCTGCAATATTGTTTCTCCATGAGTTTTTATTGGGGAACCAATAAAAAAGCTCTTTGTTACAGAATACCAATGAATTCTTGAAAAATTCACAGTCTCCTTAAACTCACAAATTCTGATGAAACTTAGATTTTTGGATTTAGACAATAACCTAAAGAATTAAAGAGAGAAGGGGACTCCCTTGTGGCATAGGGGTTAAGTCTCAGCCATATCATCTCTATGGCATGAGTTCGATCCCTGGCCAGTGAGCTAAACCCACATGGTGCAGGAGACCTCTCCTCTCTCCCACTGCTCCCCTCAGCAGTGTATTTCAGTAGATCCTTCTGTTCTGCTCCCTACTCTGTCTCTGGTGAATTCTCTCACACCCCTCCCCCCTGTACCTCTGGCCTGCACACCAGTTCTTATATGCATAATAAATCTTTTAAAAAGAGTTTAAGATAGAAGATGCATGTCCTCGGGTCTTCTGTCCTAAAGGCATCGATTTTTAATCTTTTTCACAGGTTGGCCCCTTTGTCAACAGCCTTGTCAATTCTTTCCTCCTATTGATATTTCATTAGTTGCCAATGGAACAATTCCAGGTTGACAGGATGGAAAAGAAAATGTGTGTTGAAATTGCAATTGGCATACGTCTGAATATTTGGGAGCTGGTAACTGCCTCCCCATACCAGGCAGCTGGAAAGCAGTCATTCTGATGTCAAGCCAAGCAGTCCACGAATGACCAAACACCAACAAGGAATAAAGGTCAGAGCGATTCATCCTTAACAGACTTCTACTTATACACGGAGCACTCAGTGATGGGGTGTTAATGAGCCCCAGCACAGCGATGCAGAACAAATGAAGAAAGTAATGGATTGGATTTGCTATAGTGCTGCTGCAGGGTATAGAACCAACCGTGCACTTCGATCTGCCCTCTGAGAAATGCCAGGAGGAAACAGCCTTTCATTCTGTAGTGCCTTACTTTCCTATGGCTTCTGTAACAAATTACCAAAATTTAGTAGGTAGCAACAATACAAATTTATTCTCTTACAGTCCTGGAGGTCAGGAGTCTAAAATCAAGGCATCACAGGGCCGCATTAAAGACTCTAGGAACGAATCCATCTCCTTGCCGTTCCTGTCTTTTACAGGCTACTTTCTTAAGTTCATGTCCCTCTTCTCCCATTGTCAAATGCAGCAACACCAGGTCAAATTCTTCCTCTGTAGTGTAATTCTGACCTCTTCTTTTGCCTCCCTCTTATAAAAACCTTTGCGATAGCCAACCTAGATAATCCAGGGTAATCTCCCTATCTTGAAATCAGCTGACTGACACCCTAAACTACCCCTGCCATGTACCATAACATAGTCACAGGTTCTAGGGATTAGGATGTGGACAACTTAGGGGGCCCTTATTCTCCCTACTGCAGGCAGGAAGGGAGCTAATATTCATGCTGGAATGTGAGGCTGATTGTTGGCTACTTCTACTAAAGATATCTGCGCAAAGATGAAGGGATTTTGACAGACACACAGAGAACTCAGAATTTTTCAGAAAAAGAAACAAAGCAGTCACATCATTGGATGAACCATAGTTGGCAAATTGTTGATGAAAGGATCCTTATTTAGTGGTAAAACTAGTAAAACATTTTTGTGATCATAGCCGATGGATACAATGACATTATCTCTTCTAATCTCAGTTTGTTATATATTTCTTTTTTAATAATCAGAGCTCTTTTTATCAGCAGGTGACACATGCCATGGATTCGGGAGGAATGACGAGGTTATGGATGAGGGTTAGCACCCCAAACGATGTTTACGGGTTGAACCAGTGGGTTTATATCAGCTAAAAAAAAGTTTGGCAAGAATATATTGATGTAAAATGTAATTTTTAGATTGAAAAGTCAATTATACAATTACACAAAAGAGTGCTTTGATGGGAAGGATGGGTTTTAGCTGACCACCAATTTAATGTGAAAGAATGATATTTGTTAATAACAGTGGCTGAAAGTAAACTCAAACTATGGCTCTATAGGAGAAGTAGAGTTCCAGATAAAGGAAAAAAGCAGATGTTTAGAGACACTGGTAAGACAGTGCCTCGATATGAGCTTATCCAGTTGTGGAGTCCACTTATAAGATGACATGAGCCCCCTTTGTGTCCAGAGGGAGGGGGCTTAGGTGATAACAAAGCTGAGAAACATCACCTCTGGGAAACCGGAGATGTGTCAACCCAGTTCCTGGAGTAGACTGCAAGTGGTGATTCTCAGACAGGGAGGGTCTACTGAGGGTTCCAGCTGGTGACACAGTGGGGCACGAGGTCTCCAAGCCCTTCTTCAGAAACTTTTTAACAGTTGTATTGTACTATTTGTATTTATTCACTCCTCCATCCCCCACTTCCCTTAAAGGAGTATATGTATTTGCTTCATCCATATTGGGTTTGGCCATATGAATTGCTTTGAATTTATGTTGTCTTCTTGCATTTCCATCATGGTCATGAGAAGAATATGCCCAGTGTGGTCTGTTGGACCCAGGGTAAAGACATGAAATAGAGCTTCCCCATCTGGCCCATGTGTTTTCACCTTGTAGGTCAAAACAGGGTGTGTCAGCCAACCCCCTGATATGCAGACACGTAATGCATGTTTATTGTCAAATGCCACCGAACTCTGGCCATTTGTTAAGCAACATTTTTGTGATCATAGCCGATGGATACAATGACATTATCTCTTCTAATCTCAGTTTGTTATATATTTCTTTTTTTAATAAGAATATAGAAATATTCTTGAGCTTTTACTGAGTTCATTCTGAGTGTTTGGTAAATTTTTACTAGGTAGATTCTGGATAGGAGGGAAGGAGTACATGATTCTAAATAAACATCCTCGTACTGAAATAGTTGGCTTGTCTTTATCTATATGGGGAACTTTTAAATGCTGATTTGAAAATTACAACTATAGGTAAAAGAATGTCCAATTCCTGATCATTTTCTCTGTAGCAAATTTTACTGATGTCTAATACAATTGCTACTAGTGCAAATTTATTAGTTCAAAGTCAGACAAATAGTTCATGGGGACATCTTACTGATAAGCCTCAAGGGAAAGAGATAAAGGGTGAGTTTTCTTGTCTCATCTGTGTCTATGGGTGCCAAAATTTGGGGTGATAAATTAGGAATTAATAGAGAGCAGTGGAAGGAAGGGGTGTGCAAATGACCGGCAGCGGCAAGGATATTGCAAGGATATTGTAAAGCACAAATGTTGAGTTTCAGTCCTAAGGAGCCGAAGTATTAACTCACGATCCTCCCATTGTTAGTATTCACTCTAAGCAGAAGTAAACTGGGCCCATAAGTCCATCCATAGAGGCTACTGGACTTTTTTCTATTCTGGCCCAGTGTTGTCACTAGAGCAGTGATGAGAGCAGTGATGACACACTTCTAAAGGACTGCTCTCTCATTGACCAGGGTCAAGATCCTCAGCTTGGAAATAATGCTAACAGCCTCCTTGGGGGGAAGGATGGTGGGGAAGTTCAGCATCATTGGAATGAACTTAAAGCAAAAACATGAGTCAATAGATGTAAAGGTTCACCACAATCTAGGCAAGGCTAATAATGTCAGTCTATACTTAGCTAGATTCTGGGGAATAGTTGACAAACTCTCAGAAGTCTCCAAGCAGGAAAAAATACATACCAGCCAGAAGGAATACAAAAAAACATACTGCGTGAAATCCTCTCTGCAACACTAAATGCCAGAAGCCAGGTTGGAAGTAGAGACAGGTGAGAGGCCCACGTTTGTCTTGCAGCTTCTGTGGCTGCTATCAAAATGCCCCCAGACACAGGGGCTTACCGCCACTATTTCCTTGAATTTACTGATTTTGTGGGTCAGGAATTTGGAGAGGGCACAGAGGTGTGGCTTCTCTCTGTAGCATTATTATTGGGGGCTAAAAGATTGGGTGTGACTCCAAGACTGGGGACTGCATAAGATGTTAAGATTATCATTCCAGATAGATCAGGCCAAATGAACATGTCATTCCTTCCCCCAAACACTTCAGGCCTTGCTCATTTCTTCTCCACAACCAGGGATTTGTAGGTGACACAGAAGATCAACTAGAGAAATTACTTTCACTCTCTCAAATGTCTAAATTATAGATTCTTTTCTGTCTCACAAACACATTTATCTTTCTGTAGAATGAATGCAGTGACACGTTATTCTGGACTTTCAGGTGCCAGAGTTCGGCTCACCCCATCTGCCCAGTCTACATTTTCACACCATGTTCTCTCCACTGTGACCCACCTAGACTGGCATCCTTATAAATGCCCACGTGTCCCATGTGCCTCCTGCCAGGGCATGTTCATTCACTCTCAATGTCTTCATATCAATGCACAAACCATGCCACCATATCCTTCCCAATCTTTAATACCCGCTACATTTCCTGAGCATACACACCATTGTTTTTGGTGACTCCCTTGAAAAGAGTTTAAACCACACAGTTGGCACCTGAATAGTCATTTTAGCACTAGACCATTGCACGTTTCCTGCATTTTGGTATTTTGTCAACCACTAAACTGTAATTCTTTGAGGAAAGCAAAGTCAAATCAAAGTTGTAATAATATATTTTGTATATGATTGTGTATTATTGTAGATGGTATATTGTATCAGATTTCAGAGAAAAAGAATTATTTTCACATTATTTTTGCCTTTATGGGGCAGTGGGCACCGGATAGTACTATTACTACCGCCACTACCATCTTTCTGCATGTGAACTACCCACCATTGTTTCCTGATGGAGTATAATTTCTATTCACTTTTTTCCCACTTCCAAGCATGAACTGGATCATTCTACAATTAAGCAAGCAAGGAGAGTCGCCCAGTCACAATCCAGGTGGTTACCGAGCCTACTCATCATTTTAAAATATTACATCATGCTTTCATTTGCATTGAGACTTTCGATCACTTCTTTGCAGCCAACTAGTGAAATCTAAAAGTCCTTTGTAGCTCTAAGTAGTTTGTTAGAGGAGAGTCTTGTCATTTTAATTGCAGGGCAGATTTCCCCCAAAATGTGTGATATTCTTGATGGAAAATACATGGCAAGTCTTACTGTGTCCAGCAAAACCATTTCAAAAGGAAGATGTGACATGAATATCCTTATAACCTTTCTAGGAATGCTTTCTTGAATTTTAAGCAATTTTCTCAAAGTTCTGTTATCAATTTGAGCCCACCTAGATTCACTGGAGCTTTGAGACTATTTCCTCTTTGACTTGCAACACCGCCTCGTAATCATTCTGTGAATGAGGTACATTTGTTTCACCCTTCCAGTCACAAGCAAAGCTCCTTAAAAGTGGGAGCATTGTCCCCCTTGTTTTCTCAGTTTCAAGAAGTGCTCAATGTATAGTAGGAACTCAATATTTATTTCACTATATTGAGGAGAAAAGGAATCTTTTTCTTGTTTGCTACTCTTCTAAAAGAAACCTAACAGAATAGGCAAGAAGTCACTTTAGAGCAAAACCAGCAATAACAGTGAAAACAAAAAAATTGAGTTTCTTTAAGAAAGAATCTCAGGGATTCCCTGGGTTCCAGGAGTGAGGCATGGACAGCAGGAATCCAGTGTCTGTCTCATTCATGGTTTCCTGTCTTTGAACCCGGGGATTCATATGAAGAAAAGAGACACTTAGAACTTATTTTCCCTTTTCTACTCTCCCGATGCTCTTAAACAATTGTATCCTTCATTTCAGAGAAAACAATGGAGTTCATCTTTGTAAGGTAAGACAAAGTGACTTTCTTTTTTTGTTCCTTCTGGAGATTGCATAGAAAAGCAAACTTTGTTTTCTGGTTTGAAATGAAATCACTGCATCCTGTTCTCATCTATAGTTGGGGGTAAAATGGATGTTCTTCCAAATAAGTGCTGAAAACACATTCTAAAGTCACAGCTTGGCAGCGTGCCCTGGCATGGTATTTTCATTTAGAACACCGCAAAAACCTAAAACCAAGCCCAAGAGTGATGCCCCACTATGGTTTTTGCCATATTCTGTGAAGAGCAATAATTCATTCAAATTCAGAAAATCTGCTGAAATCATTTGTAAGTACCACTCTTTGGAGCTCTTCCTTTGTTCCTTGAAAGCATGTTTTCTGGCAATGCATGTTGGGAATAGAACCAACCAAATTATTGGGTCCATTCTCCTCTCCTGGTCATTGGTTTCCTTCCAGTCATGTGAGTTGCAGATGATTTCCAATCCAGCTCCTTTCACTGCCTAAGGGAACCCATTTCTTCTTTTTTTTTTTCCTTTTGCAACTGAGCAGAGATAACCATTCCTCGGTTTCTCTGTATGTCAATAGTAAGATGGGTTGATGGATGGTTTCTTTAATGTCTTTCCTATTAAAGAAATCCTGTGTTTATCTGTTACCACTGAGACTGATTAAGACAGACTATATTTATCATTTCCAAGGGTATAAACAAATTTGACCTTAAACACCTAGAATACATACCCCATCCTTCGAAATGCACAGGTCTACTTGGTTTTTTTTTTTTCCTATTTCTATATTTTTATTTATATCTTTTACATTATTGGGTATTCCTTGTGCGTTACTCACCACCAATTCACCCTTGAACCATCACCATAGTTTCTTTTGCTCTTTTCTCCCCTGCTTTGAACCTTATCCTCCCATTCCCTCGCTGAATGTCTCTCATTTATGGTTGCCTCCTAGTTTTTATCGTTGTTATTTTCTCTACCTGATTTTTTATTTGGTTCCCCTATATTCCTTCCATTAGTGAAATCATTCAATATTTTTCTTTTTTTGCACAGGACTACTTGTTAACACCGTTTGCCTCAGTCACCAGTTAGCGTTCCTCAACTTGGGCTAGTTGGAAATATTTTACATGATGCTACTTAGTATCATGATGCTACTTACCTAGAGTAAGCTGTAATGTCAATTGGCAAATAACAATGTGTTAACATGGTATGCACTTTTCAATCTAAAACCAGAGTGTGAGTGTGGGTGTGGGGACACCTGATGCTTAACCAGCTTCACATTGAGAAAGTCATAACTGCCTTTGTTGCTCCTTACTTGATCTATTTCTACATGGTCGCCATTTACCTGATGTTTGCTCAGCACCTGGTAAGCTAAGAGCTTTCAAAAAAGGTAGAAACAAAAATCAATATCTCTGCCCATTTAGATGGCCTCTCACCACTCAGTGGCATTCACACAGCACTGGGGAGGAAAGTAGGAGATCAAAGCACCTTTGGGACCTGGAGAAGGCTCTCTGTAGATTCATCTAAGTAGTCGGTGGTGCTCTCCTGTTGCTAACCTGGATTCAAGTGATTCTGCTTTTGTAAAACTGTGGCTTGAAGAAATGACACCATTATCTTGTGTTTCTTTTCTAAAATATGCATTTATCCAATAAATATGAAGCAGCACCTGAGTAACCTGCTATAAGCCGGTAATTATACAAATCTTAATATACACAAGACACTTGACAATTACTATATGGTTAGCCCTTTCAACCATCTTATAACATGGTACTATTATTGCAGGCACCTTAAAGCCTGTGTGTAAATTCTGTGATGGTTCCCCCATCAAGAGGCAGGGTCTATGTCCATCTCCCTGCTCCAAGTGGGCTTCTGACTGAGTCAACCAGTAGACCACATGATGCTGACTTCCAACAGTAGGTTAGAAAAGGCCACCTGGTTCTTTTGATCTAGGGGAGTCAGTCCCCTTGTATGGAAGCCTCGTCACCCTGAGAACATCCTGCAAGAGGGCCAAGTGCAGGTGCTCTTAGCCTGTAGTCATGGGAAGGGCCCATCTGACTTCAGCCATGTCAGGCCCCAAGCAGAAATTACTGAGTTCATCCCAAATTCTTGACCCACAAAATAGTGAGTGAGTCAAGTTTTACTTCTCTAAGTTTGGGGGTAATTTGTTGCCTAACAACATTAAAGATTCATCACCACTGTATGAGTGAAGAATTGAGCCTCACAAAGCTCAAGTAACTTGCCCAAAGTCATATAATTTCAACATTGCTGGTTCGATACCAGGTTTGTCCTAGTCTGAAACCAGTGCTCATGATTCTAGAACGTAACATCTTTCTAATTAGTGGGTTAACTACAGGGGTTAACAACATGACTGAAAAGGTGTAAATAAAAAAAGTGAAATAGGGCCTCCCTGGTGGCACAGGGGTTAAAGTCTCAGTGCTATTAAGCTATCACCAGCCACTATGGCATAAGTTTGATCCCTGGTCAGGGCGCTAACAACCTACATGGAGCAGCAGACCTCTCCTGTCTGGCCTGCTGCTCCCCTCAGCAGTGTGTTTCAGTAGATCTCTCTGATCTACTCCCCACTCTGTCTCTGGTGAATCCTCTCACCCCCCTGCACTTCTGGCCCCGTTCTTGTGTGCATAAATAAATGAAAATAAAGCTTTTAAAAAAGTGAAATATTGCAATTTTATATGCTTCCTTGAAGATCCAGTTGATGAGGGGTCTTTCCATTCCAGGCACACAGGATGTAAAGGAAAATGTAATGGTCCTGAGTCTAGGTCCTCTTGACTTTTCTAAGGGTAGAAACCTTGGGAGCTTTTCTTCCCAGTATTAATAGCCCCACTCATTGACCTCATCCCCATTTTACATAAGTTATGACTTTCTGAACGTGAAGCTGGTTAAGCATCAGGTGCTCCCCCTGCCGCCCCGCCCCCTTGCTAGCTCAATCTTTACCATCAGATACTCTGCCAAACAGCTATCATTCTTTTTTTGGAGAAAAGAACCAGTAATCGTTGACCACCATGTTCCTAGACATATCCCACAATAACTGTCCTATCTGATCGTTGTCATCACACCGGAACAGAAGTATTGCTACCACAATCTGTGCATGCAGAAACTGGGATTTGGAGAAGTTAAGTGACTTGCCCAAGTTAAAATTGTTAATTTAAACTCACAGTTTCTGACTCACTGCACAGTCCTTCTTTCCATTGTCTTAAAAATGAATTACAATTCAGTATCTCTGCCATTCCTGGCAGTTTCTTCTTTTGAGCATACTGGTGAGAATATTATTTCCACTTCAGGAGGTGCCTGGTATCCAAGGCAAAGATGTTACCCCCTCTAAACCTTCTCTAGAAAACCAGAATGCTGTTAACACTGCCCTTTGTAAACAATGTGCTGGTAGGCATGATTTCAGGCACAAATGAACTAAGCTGGTAAGAAATACTGACAAGCTATGCTACTGCAGGAAGCTATGTAACCTCCCAGGTCTCTTTTTCATTAAGTGTAAAGTACCAGAGTGAACCAGATGTCCTTAAACTTACTTTGAACTTGCTATAGATACACATGCATTTACAAAGTGGCTTACAGTGAAAACATGTATGGGAATATTGACAATAGTAGTCATTTACTGAATCACTTACTCTGTGCTCAGCACAGTTCTTGGCATGATACTTATTTAATCCCATTTACTAATTACTAACCATTTTACAGGTGAATTCTCATGGACTTGCCTGAACTCACAGGAAGAAATTAGATAGGTGGTACTTGAATGCTGGAGTTTGGCTCCAAAGGTTGTGCTCTTCAATCACTTCTAAATACTGTCAAACCTGGGGCATCCCTGGTGGTGCTGGGGTTAAAGTATCTGTGCTATAAAGCTATCACCAGCCACTGCAGTATGAGTTCAATCCCCAGCCAGGGACCTAACCCAACATGGCGCAGCAGACCTCTCCTGTCTTACTCGCTGCTGTCCTCAGCAGTGTATTTCAGTAGATCCGCCTGTTCTGCTCCCCATTCTGTTTCTGTAAATCCTTCTGTGCCTCTGGCTTACACCCAGTTCTTGTATGCATAAATAAAAAAAATAAATACTGTCAAACCAACATTACAGACAACACATGCCATAGGAATTTGGAGGGCAGCATGACCTTTTCTAGCAGTGATGATAATGGGCTCTTATCCTCCCATTGTCTGGCATCTACCCTCTGCCCATGGCATCCACATATCTTGACATCCTGGAGGGACAAATGTGTGACCCCAAACATGGTAGAATGTGAACCATGAGATTATGCTGTAAATCAGCTACTTACATCTGTAGCATACCTCATGGTGGCTCTATTTGCTTTTGTTTCTAGACTTTTATTTTGAAATACAAAAAATTGGGGAAATGATGCACAAAATCCCCACATACTCATCACTCAAATTGTGCAAACACTGACATTTTGCCACATTTGTTTTTTAATTTTTCTTCTACACACACAAACACACACACATTTTTTTTGAACCACTAGAGTAAGTTGCAAATAGTGTGCCTCCTTTATATATGTCAGTGTGTTTCCTAAAAACAATCACATTTTCTTACATAACTACATTTCAATTGTGAAAATCAGGAAACTCACAATGATAAAATAATACTACCTTGATCAAATTTCATTAAATATCTCATTAATATTCTTTGTGGCAAACAGAAAAAGAAGAATTGAATCCAGGATGATTTACATTTCAAAAGAGAAATAATGCAAACTTTCCATCTCCAGAGAAACCAAAGCCAAAGATAAGATGAGGGAGGATCCTTTTTGTCTCTTTGTAGGATGAAGGCTAAGACTCCGAGCAAACCCAACAAAAGTACATACCATAAAAGAAAGTCAGGGTCCACGGATCCAAGAGTGTGAAAGCTACAGTGGAAAACCATTAACCTTTAGCAAGTCAGTGATAGTGAGGGCTGCACGCAGCTGTGTTTCTTTGTGTTCTCAGAATCCCTTAGATCAGTGCTGCTTAAATTTAGAAGCCACATCTGAAGCTTCTGGAAAGCTTGTTTAAGTACAAATTGCTGGATCCCACCCCCAGAATTTCTGATTCTGTAGGTCTGGGTTGGGGCTTGAGAATTTGTATTTCTATCAGATTCTTAAGAAATTCTAGTTTGCTGGTCTAGGGGACCAAATGTTGAGAACCACTGTTCTAATGCAACCCCCATGAGATGAAACTACACCTGGGAATGAGTTTTCACTAATGTATATATGGTTTGGCCATTAGCTAGTTAAGCCAAGGTAGTTTCAGCCTGTCATGGTTCTAAGCCAAGAGCTGAATTCAAGTTTCATGCATTTATCTTATTATTTTGTAGTCAATGTGAGTTTATTACATAGAAATAGCTGACTAATATACAACATCATAGGACTATTGTGATAAGATGACAGATGCAAAAAGTTCAGAACAATGCTTAGAATATCATAACTGCTCAGTAAGTGTGAGCTACAGTCCTCATTACAATGGGAGGTTTTGATAATAGGAGAGAAGTATGTTTGGGATATACTGGTTTACATAAAAGAAATTATTAAAATTAATATTTTGTTCACATTTTAAAAGTGTTGCTATTTAATATTTAAATAATGCACACATTTATGGCTCATGTCACCTTCTACCAGACATCGCTGTTCTGGAAGGATATATACCAAACTTATGATAATGATCAATTTGGGGGTATGGTGACAAAAGAAGGACTTGATATAGAGGGGAATTTTTTCTGCTGTATATAAGAAGCATATTATTTGTAAATCCCTTCTGTGAGTTTTAGGAATACAGAGCAAGATTAAAAACAAATGAGTTGATAGGTGCAATTATGTTTTGTCTACTGTAAATCATGCCCATATTAGTTGTAAGGATACAGTTTTTAAACTTGATAACCATCTATTTTGGAGCATTATATGCAATTGATTCTAGGTACCAGGCATTTTAAATCTCTGAAACTTTAAGTATTAACAAAGCATACAGAGAAACAGGTAGTACTTGTGGTAATGAAACAGTGTATATGTTTTTTAGCAACAAATTTTCCTCATCAAATGAGCTTGCTTTTGAATAATTGGGGACATATTTAAGAGATCAACATCAAAATATTAAAAAAATGACATAAAGGAGTTGAGGTGCTTGGGTTTGCTCATATGTAACTAGAAATATTTATCATAAGTCTTTCCACTATTTGAACATTGCAACTTGTAAAACATCCCATTTCATCTAGGCTCTTGCCTTTTTGTATGCCTTGGGTGGTTTATTTTTCTTCAAAAACTTCCGAGTCATTGAATTTCAAATTTAACATTGATTTATTCCTTTTGAGAGTTTGCCAAATACAAAGATAAATTGCTTGGCCTAAGTGATTAAGGAAGAATAATGGTTTGTTCCTAGTCAACGCTGTGTTTACTCCTTTAATTATTATTATATTTAATTAAAAAGTCAGCACATGATTCTCAACCTGCTAATGGAACTGCAGCACAAAATAGCAACCAGGGTCCTGGAAACCAACGACTGTAATTCACCAGCCTGGCGGTGGGAAGGGCAGAAAACCTACAGGGTGTCTTAGCTCTGCTGTTTGCTGGGTTGCTCCCAAGATTTGATAATTGCCATTAGGTGTGTACACTGGAGTCTTTGCATGTTATTACATGATTTTCCATAATCCAAGTAGAAACCCAGCCGTTTAGCTTTGGTTTCATCATTTTGCTCACATCTCAACTACAGTTTGGTTGTGTGATGTTGGGCAAGTCAGTTTTCCCTTTGGATTTCGTCTTCCAACCGATAAAACAGAGTGGTAGTCTGGAAAATGATTTCCAAAATCGTTTCCAGCTTTGAGCTCACCTTGTCCTTCCCTCCTCTTCCTTTTCCCTTGTGCAGCACCCTGTTTTTCCAAAGTTCAGTGTACTCAGTAAAATACACCCAATATGTAGATTCACAGTTAGTCATCTGCATTGCAGATGTCCCTTCTACTGTATATATTTAAATTACATACTATGCCTTAAATTATATATGATTTGGTATATGACACATGGAACATTATATGTTACATATATCAAATTATATAGACTGATATTTAAATTACAAATGCAAATATAACTTTATCTTACACATTTTAATACATGTTATTTATTAAATATTATTTAATAATTTTATTTGGGCAATTAAATATAAATAAAATGTAATTTTAAATTTAAATATATTTTATATTTTATCTTATTTAATGTAAAAATCTATATTTTATATAATAATTACATATACTTACATACATAGATATATACATATACACTTATGCACATATACATATATTTACAAGCTTATATACTATGCACATATTTATTAATATGTGAAGAAACTTATTATGTTTATACAAATAAATGTCAACTCTAAAAACTTCTCTGGGAGAGGTTGGAGGAAAAAATGTAATTATATTTCCAAATTTGTAATAAAACCTAAATTTAAAAAGGCATTATAACTACTGTTTGGAAATTGAATTTTAGAGTGGATGGTAAGCTTAAGTTCCCTGTTCTCTGTTTTGTTTTTCCATTTCTTGCCATCTCTAAACTAGAACTCATTGAAGAATGAAGTAGGAATTCTTGGCTAGCATTCATTTCGTTATCGACTAGAATTTCAGTACAATTGCTCTAGGTGTATAGTTAGACTCAGGACTCAAGAAACATAGCCTATTAACAATTCTCTTCTCAATACGGGCATAGCATGTGTGTATAAAAGCATGATTTACTCTGATTTACTGAGGCAGCAGTAAATAAATTTGGAAGCACTGAATTGTATTAGGAAAACATGACTGAGCATTTAAAGCTTTTTCTCAGTAAAATAAATGGTATGTTTGCTGACAATCTCTTTCCCGTGCATGAATTTGGAAAAAATGACTTACCAAAAAAAATGGTAATAGAAACCAGCAAGTACCTTAATTTGTGTTATTATCCCAGCCAATATAAAATTCAGGGAAGCAGAAAAGGCACTGGTTGAGACCAGCAGTAGCAGCTGCTCCACGACTCCATGGAGCGTGGTCTACTTGAAGGATGCCACGTTGCCATAGCAGCAAGTTATGCCAGTGAGTTGCAAGCAAACTCAGACAGCCTGCTCTACCCCAGGGAAGGGGTGCAGAGCATCGGTCCTCTCTTGGTTATTGGGTGGAGTGGGGGCATACACCTTACATTTTGTCAGATTTTTGGAGGCTACAGGATGTATTCAAGTAGGTTCTTACCTTCAAGGAACTTGCAGTTAGGCTGAAATGCCCTAACAAGATGCCCTATCTCAAAATGATTATGAGATAAAAGTGATCATGATTGGTAACTGCTGGAGTTTGTTGCAGTCAAGGAAGGTTACTTGGAAAGAGGTGGGATTTAAGTTAGATTTTGAAGAATAAATGAAATTGAATCAGGCTATCTTGATGATGTTGTAGCTATGGATTTTTAAGTTAGCCTGTTCCCATTGTGTTACTCCCAAATCATAGATGTTTGGTATTGGGTCTAGAGCATATCTAGTCTAACTTTATGTGTCAGATGAGGACACAGAGGAAGGAGAGGAATGACTAGAAGGCATATGTGCAGAAAGGCTAGATGGAGTCCAAAGGGAAGGCACTTTGGTCTGGGGCAGGCAGCCCGAAGCCCCAGTAGGCTGCGGGCCTCCAGCTGCTGGTCTCACCTGGTTGACAGGTGCTCCGGCAGGAACCCTCTCCAGGTATGTCCAACCCTTCTGCAAGTAGATGTCTTACATGAGTATAAGTTTTGGCCCTACAGTCTGAGAGACTTCCCCCCCCACCTCCAGGCAGCAAATCTGACATTTGTAGGACAGTAATGAAGTTAGAGACTTGATAAATTTACACAAAGAATGATTCTTGCTATCACAAACCATATTCTGTTTCTGACTGATTTTTCAATTAAATATATATATTTTTAGAATAGACTTACAGTCGAAAGTACAGAGTTACCATATAATCCACACTCAGTTTCCTTATTGTCAACACCTAACATTCATATGCTATATTTCCCACAGCTAAGTTTTATTATTAACTAAAGCCCATATTTTATTTAGATTTTCCCTAATGGCTTTTTTCTCTCTCATTATCCCAGCAGAATTCTACATTATGTATTTTTTTGTCATGTTCCTCTGTTTTTGTTGACAATTGGTTCTGACAACTTTTAGACTTTCTTGCTGTTGATCCTTGGAGGGTCCTGCTTTTCAAAGAAATCTAAACCCACACACTGACTAAGGATATGTTGTCATTTGACCGTTCCCTTTTCTAAAAGCATCTCATCATTTAATTGACTCAAATGGTAGATTGCATTGATGGTTTTGATTTTCCACCTCTCCCTGCATCCATACCCTGTTATAGGCTCACTGTGGGAGGAGCATGTTTCTTCACTGCTTTTTTTTTTTTTTTTAAGATTTTGTTTATTTATTTCTGCATAGAAGAACTGGGGTGTAGGCGGGTGAGAGAATTCACCAGACAGAGTGGGGAGCAAAACAGGCGGATCTACTGAAATACACTGCTGAGGGGAGCAGCAGGCAAGGCAGGAGAGGTCTGCTGTGCCATGTGGGTCAGCTCCCTGGCTGGGGATTGAACTCAGGCTGTCATGGTGATTGATAGTGCTAAGACTTAACCCCTAAGCCAGCAGGGAGGCCCTCTTCACCTTTTGGCTTTGGGTGTGTGGTCATCTCAATTGTGTTGGCCAAAGTCATGTGGGAAGGAGGAAAAATGAGTCACAACTGAGCCGAGGCTTTAATGGGATCCCCATGACCTCCTTTACCTCTTCTGCCTTTGCCACTGCCATGAGAAGAACATCATTAGGCTGTCCCAATGGGGCCAGGAGAAGGGTGAGAGTCACGTGGAGCAAAGTCACTCTCAGCGGACACCAGCTGAGCTCAGCTGACCCCCACGACAGTCACCTCACAGATGACTCACAATATTCAATGATTCTTATTTTCTGACTCTGAGCTTTGGAGAGATTTTTTATATAGCAACAGTTAATTGGTATATGCCTAAGGGAGAATGCACTAAAAACTTTTAAAGAACATTAAAAAAGTTAATGTTTAAAAACTGTCTTGGGGGGAACGTGAAATCAAGGGACCACAGGTCTCAGTGTGTTATTTCAATATCTGTCATGAGAAGACAGGGTGTCATTAAAAAGTGCCTCGCCTCTGAGCTAGAAGGACTGTGTCTTTAGCTATTGACAAACCTTGCGATTTGGGTAAAATCTAAATGGAGCTTGTTTAGAATGCATTCACTCATTTTGTCAGCAGTTATTTATTGGATGCCTGATATATAGTGGACCTTCATCTTGGTGCTGAGCACACAGGTGAGCAGAGTGGCCCCCTGAGAGCTGATTTCATGGGAGGGTTGTGAATAAAAGCACAATTAAAAGAGGATGCACTGCTCAAAGGAAAGGTATTGTGTGTAGAGTTACACGACATCTGACCTGCTTGTGGTCTCAGAAAGTTCCCCCAAGGCAGGTGGCCATGATGATGGAAGTGGCGGGGAGTTGGCGGAGCAGAACCGGGGAATCTCTGTGCTAAGTGTGCAGCGCTCCACTGCGGGACAGACACCGAGACTCCGTGGTGTATCACACAGACTGATTATGTGCAATGTTCATTGTGCAATGTGCATTATGTGCAATGTGATTATGTGAAGTCCAGCTAGGGCTGGACTTCAGGACAAGGAGGGGTCTTAGGGCAGGAAGGGGGGTCATTCTTTATAATGTCCCCACTTTTCATGGCAGATGCAGCCAGTGCCAAATGTCCGACATGTGAGACCATTGAGACCAATCATCTCCCAACCACCAGCTGACGCAGCCACGTGAGTGAGTCCAGACAAGGCAAGCGGAAGATGTGCCAGCTGAGCCCAGCCCTAATTACTGACCCAGAGCAGCATGAGCTACTAAATGCTTGTTAGAAACTACAAAGCCTTGATGGTGGCTGATTACCAAGCAAAAGCTAATTTGATATGACATCTTTGCTCTTAATTCTCCACTCCAACTTCTTCCAGGGGTGTAGCTTATTTACAACAGAGTGTTACAGGAGCCTACATACAAAAATGTCATTTTTATCATCAGAAATTAGGTCCTCCCCTTACTGTTGACTTTTTAAAGATCTGCTAGTGATTGATTCTGGGTTGACTATACCCAATTTGATGAAAAAAGAATAAATGTTTTCGTCACAAAGTTAACAGCATACTCTTTTCTCATATCCTGGCTCAGAAATGAACATTGCACATAATCGGATGGGGACTGTTTTTTCCTTTCTCCTATTTCTCCCTCTTCTGATTACAGCTGAATTGTATGATCCTGCACTGGGCCGTTCTGATTGTATGTGTGCTCTTCCCATGGGCTTCTCGTCTAAAGTAGCAGATGTATTTCTCTCTGTCTCTCTGAAGAAATGACAATAGAAGTAAATTGTGGCCCTGTAGCTTATTCAGAGTTGCTGAAAGCAGAGGCGGGCTTCAGAGGAACCCAGCAGAACTTTGACATCTGTAGGCGTCCCAGCAGAAGGCGACTGTGGGAGGGATGTCCCGTGGAGATGAAAGACCACCAGTCACAAATGGTTTGGGGCCATAATATTTAGAAAATGACAAACATACTCATTGTTTCCGGACTTAAATCAAAACAAAACAAGCCAAAACAACTCCCACACTGCAATCATAGGCACTTGACATTACCCAGCTCATAGAAAATGCGGGATGCAATTTGCCTTTCAAACAGGGGCTGGTAATGTTTTCCCTCTATATGGGACCTGGGCAAATGAAAATGTGAGGACAAATGAGTCAATGTCAATGGCTTTTGGATCTCAGGTGCCTCTTCATCAGAAGTTAGTCACATTCTGCATTTCTCAGAGAGGGCAGGCCTGGAGCAATGTTCCCGCAGATCCTCCAAGCAGCAAAGAATGCACTGGAGCCCAAATTGGAGGGCGGGGCTTTTCCTTTGCCACATTCTGCATGGAAATAGAACTGGAAGGGCTCTGTCCTTGCTTTTCTTTCCATTTGGCACTGTGCTCCTGCTGGGAGCTCATCCTAAGCAAGTAAATCAGCACATAACCTGGATGGCAGCTCTCACAATGTGCTCAGTGGTCTAAGTTGCATCTACAGCCCAGGATGGACACTGTGCATCTGGCACATCAAAGCAAATTTGAATGACACATCACATTTTAAAGGGGGGTCCTTAAAATAGAACCAGGCAAACATTTTTTTTTTTTCTCATCTGATCTATATCCTTCATCTTTGCTGCAGGCTGTCCCCCAGCTATTTGGTTACTAGTCATCTTCTCAGTCATACCTAATTGTCCTTCCTGTATCCAGCTCTTTTATAAAAATTCATTTTCTTTGTTATTTTCCAAGCTTTCATGTGTTGTTGATGTGTTCTCTTTTTTTTAAGAAAAAAATTTCCTATGTCTCTTTTATGCTAGGATATTTTATTATTTCTATTTTGAGTTACTT
The DNA here is from genome assembly GCA_004024925.1 of Scalopus aquaticus. Classification (NCBI taxonomy): domain Eukaryota; kingdom Metazoa; phylum Chordata; class Mammalia; order Eulipotyphla; family Talpidae; genus Scalopus; species Scalopus aquaticus. The sequence continues at coordinate 30,311 of PVIJ01003230.1, read as the reverse complement.
CATGTTTCTTTTCTTATAAAAATGTCTGACAGTTGAACGCAAAAACGAATAGAGAACAATGAATGAAAATATCTCAAGAGGACTATGGAGGGAGGGGGGTGCATTGAGGTGGAGAGGAGCAGATGGCAGCTGCTAGTGAAAGAAAAACACCTTTAATAGATGAATATTTAGTTACCCATTTTCCAGATCCAAGTTTGTTAAGAGGCACTAATGGACACAGCAAGGGTCAGCCAGGCAACATAATGGGAAATTTTGAGAAACTACGCCAACCCCTGTGAGGAAAGTAAGAGATGGGTCAACTGGAACAGAGGAAGCTTCTGGAAGGCCCAAATACATATTGGGCCTCTATTTCAAGAGTCTGCAAAGATACTCCAGGGAGGAGAGGTTAACAGGAGCAAGCATATTAACGTACAGGTTAGTCACATTTCTCCCTTCTCAAGCCCACCAGCTTCTGCAGGGGGACAGTCGAGTCCATTCCCATAGTAAAAACCCTTCTTTACTATGGAGATTTTGGAGGTTCTGAGAAAAATTAATTCATATGCAGAAGCTAATTTGATTCATATAACTAAGAGCTATCTGGGGAAACAGTTTATGGAGAAAGAAAGGCTTTTGGGCAGGGTGTTCAGGGAGTTGGGAGATATCAAGTAAAGAGGGGGTGTGACACCCTGGAGTAGCTGGAGAAAAGGGGGCAGTAGAGAAAAATGGACTCTAAGAAATGCTCCCATTAACTATTTGAAAGATGTTGGGAAATACTAGATTAATTTTAGTTACTTTTTGCTGTTGAATTGGGACTGCAGTGCCGGCTAAGGCTGGAACTAGCTGGGGCCTGAGAATTACTTAAGTAACAAAAAATATCCCAGGCTCAGGGCCTCCCTGGTTGCATAAGGGGTTAAGTCTCAGCCTATGAAGCTATTTGCAGCCCCTGCAGCACGAGTTCGATCCCCAGCCAGGGAGCTTCCCACACAGCGCAGCAGACCTCTCCTGCCTCGCCCACTGCCCCTCTTAGCAGTGTATTTTGGTTGATCTGCCTGTTCTGCTCCCCACTCTGCTTCTGGTGAATACTCTCACCTCCCACACCTCTGGCCTACACCCCAGCTCTTGTATGCATAAATAAATCTTTAAAAAACAAACAAATAAACAAAAATATCCCATGGTCAACCTGTATCAACCTTAGAGCCGCACTATGGCATCACAACATCACACATCACAACCACAACCTCCTTTATCACAGTGTTAAAAACAGAGAAACAATAGAGAGAGGGGGTGTTGTTCCTTCAGTGATCAACACAATTGGGTGCTATTTTATGATTCTACACTCAGAGAGATGCAGATATTTTGTACCTAAGATATCCTCCTGGATCCTGGGGAAGGGTGCTACTGCCAGCCTTGCAGGTTCCTTAGAATCAGACCCTGACATGAGATTCCCAAGTGAGTCATTTACGTGGAGGTGATGTCAGAAAAGTCTCATCAGGGAGTAAGCAAGAGAGATAAGGAAGGGAGGAAACCTTCTTAAACCTGGAATTTGAATTGTACAGAAAATTTTGCTGAAATGGCATCTCACTACATGTGCACCTGTAAAGGTTGATACAGAATATAGGATACAGAATACAGAAAAAAGCTATTAGTAATTATAGATATGCATATGCTTTAAGTGTGTGTAGACAAACACATACCATAGAATTTTAAAACACTTGCATGTCTTGAATAAATTTTTTGGCCTACACTGGTGTAATTGTGGGTCAGTAATAATGGATTTGGAAGCAAGAATGTAATGATGTGATGGCTGCGAGAAGAAGAGCAGGGATTGGGGGTGGTAGCTAATATTTTTTGAGTGGGGACAGCTTGTCCATGTGTGGTGGCAGGTGTTTTTGGTGTAGCAGAAACCTATGAGATCAGGGTTACTGTGAGCCGCATCTGACAGGTGAAGAAGAAGCCTAAAGAGGCTGAGGGTTAGGAGTGGGCTGACTCTTGACTGCAGTGCTCTTCAGAGGGTGCGGCACTTGCTCCCAGGTAGGGAGGCTATGGCTGGAGCCGCATCGTCAGCAGTAATGATGGAGTTGTTAATAGAGATAGAGGCCATCTAAGCCCTCCCTGGTGGTTAATTGTTAACACTGGGAAATAGACATTGCTTTCATGTTGAGGGGGCCCCTGGCTACCTTGCCTCGTGCATGCTTGGCAGGTCTGCCTAGCTGGCCTTGGATTCACACCAGGTAGTGGGCTGGCAGTGGGGTAAACCCAGGTGAGACCAGGCAGCCAAGACAAGGAGAGGCCTCTTACAGGAAGTCTTGATGTCAATTCATACTCGACTTACTCCAGCTTTACCCAAAAATTTGGGGTTTTTCTCTTTTTTCGCTCAATGACACCAGGAGCCTGCAGTGTGAGGAAGGAGGGGCCTTCCTGATTGCAAGTGCTGCCTGATTCTCTCCCTTGTTGGGGCCCAGGGCACTGTGTCTGCCCCACTGCCCTGATTGCCCTCTTTGGCGTGTGGTACCCAGCAAGGCTGCGGGCACCGGGGCTGGTAAGAAAAAAGGACCCATCTGCAGCAACATGGATGGAGCTAGAAGGGATCATGCTCAGTGAAATAAGCCAGAAGGAAAAGAAAAATATCGAACGGTTTCACTTCTAGGAGGAACATAGGGGAAACAAATGAGGGATCAGGGAAAAAATAACAATAATTATAATAAAAAAAGAAAACAAAACTAGCATGCAATCGTAAATAAGAGCTATTCTGTGAGGGAAGCAGAGGAAAAGGGATCAAAATGGGGGAGAGAAGAGCACAGGGACTATGGTGATGGTTCACAGGTGAACTGGGGGTGGGAATTTTATGGAGAATACACAATGATGTAAAAGATATAAATAAAAAATATATATAAAAAAAGAGAAGGGAAAAGGACCTTGCCTGGGTCTTGCAGGGCCTCTGCTGGCCCTTGGGGACGTTTGAAAAGGGCACCTGTGGCATTTCTGGCTATGCAGCATCTCTGAGGGTTGGGGTTAGGGGTGAGGGGGCAGGGACTCTTTCCCAAGAGGAATCAGCAGGGCAGGAATTCCCTTCATTCAAAAAGGGATCAACAATCTGCCCAAATGCTCAGTCACTTTAGTAAAAAATATCGCTAAGTCCAGTCTTCGCTGTGTTTCTCTGACTTCGGAAAAAGTTCATTTTCAGTTTTCTTTTTCTTCCTCCTCTTTTCTATTCAATTATTTGCCCTGCCTCCTTCCACTCCATCCCTTCTAATATGTTCACAGACACACACCTTCACCACCACCCCACAGCACATTTTGAGAGTCAGCACTTATGTTAAATCCATGCCAAAAATCACCCTGAGGGCTCCTGCTGCAGAAGCCCCGGCACCTCAGGTAGGGACTGGCATCCTGGGGCTGGGGGTTCGCTACCCAGAGAGCTGTACGTACAGACTTTTCAGGGAAACCCCAACAGAGTGGTCTCATTTCCCTGGCACATTTCAGAAAGTATTTGGGAATTTTTTCAGCATTTATTCCTCCCTCCTCTCTAGTCTAAATCTCTCTTGCTGTAATTTGATAATCAGCACATCCCCAGAGGGCAATTGTACTGACATAAAAGAACAATAGACACAACAGCTGTAAAGGGAGTCACATTCAGCTCAGTAAATATTTAAGAAGTATGGGATAACATTAGTAGAAAAGGCAACATATGCAAATTTAATTTTTGAGGCCAATGACTAGAAGAGACTGAAAAATTGGAGATGATATGAAAAATATCTATAGACTGAATCAGTATTTCCTACTGGAGATAGTATTTTAAAAAAGATTCAAAAGCAACAACCAGATCTTTTGGCTTCCTCTGATTTAATGTACAATAAAAGTAAAAAGAAAACCAACTTTTACAGACCTGCCAGGAATCATCCTGTCCCTACCTTTGGGCTACTGTGCCCCAAACTATGTCTCTCCTAAGGAACTCATTCACATGGAGTGGGTTATTCAGAGAGTAATCAAAGAATAGTCTTTCGGTCCACAACCTCCAAACCAACACAGTTTCCCTGTGGATAGTGGGTGGTGAGCATTGCCTGGAACTGGGGTACTTCACTACCTGGAGACCCAGAAAGGTCTGCCTGCTGCACTCTGGGTTTCAATCTAGATGTCCCAGCATTGTTTTCTAGCCTGGTTTTACCTTCACATTGCAAAGTGGGTGCCAGATGAAATACCAAATGAAAAGCAACCTGGGAAGGAAATCAAAGTGGGTTTGAAATCCTGGTCCTTGCTACACAGGAGGTTCATTTCTCCACGGAGGTGGTATTTTAAGGCAGAGTTTAAATAGCAAAAGGGGTCAGGTTTTGGATACTGGCGAATTTGATTGGTAACATATGTTAATGCTCAGTCACTCAGCGTCTTTGGGGCGGGAGTGGAGGCTCAACTTCATTTCCTGCTGGAAAGGAGCACTTAATCTTTGGTAGAAACAAAAGTGAGTCATTAGTCACTGTTATCTTGACTGAAAAATGGAGTTTTCAGAGTTTACGTTGTGCATGAGAGCTATTCAGTTACAATCAGGCGCACTTGATTTGCGTCCACTCATCTATTAGGAAATGTTCTATAAATGGGTTTGGGCCTGGATTTCTCAATGGGCTGATGGACCAAACATCCACCCTTTTACTTTCCAGTCTGTCAGCATCAACCTTAATGTTGACCTGGTATTAGGAGTAGTGACTTGCACAGAGAAACCTTATAAATCATGGCTCATTGTAGGATGAATCACCCAGCAGTGACCTAGAAAGCAAAGATGGAGTCCTCTCCCCTCTCCAGGATGCAAACAGTATGGAAAGGCGGTTGATGACGGAGAGGGGTGGTGGCTGTACTTTGCTTTCCCTGCCAGCTGCTCTGCCATCCTCACGAAGAAGCCGCGTAAGTTCTGATGCCAGTTGTTTCCTGCTGGGTTTCAGGTTGCCCTGACCTCCTTAGAAATATAAAGCGTCAGTGGGGTTCCTGTCTGATGATGAAGGTCAGAAGCAGCAGGAATGGAGGTCTAATGTGGACACATCACTGAAGAGACAGTCTCCCCAAATCTGAGCAATAGTTGGCAAGGACTCTTGGAGTTGCCAGCCACAGGCCACATCACGGTGGCTGTGGACCATATGAAACATGGCTGATCTGATTGGAGGTGTGCTTGGAGTATAAAATATACCCTGGATTTCGAAGAATAAGGATGAAAATAAGAATGTAAACAGCTCATGAACATATTTTAGAATACAGATGAGGTGATGAAATGATAACATTTCAGAATAATTGGGTAAAGTGAAACCTATTATTAAAATGACATCTTCATTGTTCAGTTACAAATTTTTAAAATGTGTCTCCTGGAAAGTTTAGGATTACCTAAGTGACTTATTTTATATTTCCAGTGACAGCCATTGTCTTGATGGTAAATTCAGAAGACACTTTGTCTAGAGTAAGTGACCCAGCTTCTCTTTTTGGAGAAATAAACCTAGTTCTTGTGAGATGAGTCTCAGAGGAGGGGCAACATGACTTGAGTTTTAAATTTCCATGCATTAAGTTGTGTCTTGTCCATTCCATAGCTTAATGGCAACATTTTGGGGGAGGGGGGCAGATTTGTTGGTTGTAGTTAAAGCTTCATTGAAAACACTCCCAACTAGCCCATTGCCCCATTACAATTTCATTTCTCCTCTGAAAGTCTTGAAGAGAAACTGCACAGAAGGGTGGAAATTTCCCAATGAAGGGTCAGGTCAGTCGATTTTTTTGTTGCCCTGGAAATGCCCAGGTTTTCTGTTTCCCTTTAGATTAGTGTCTTGAACACTCTGTGCCTAACTTTCTCATTTGCTAAAGCTGTTCATATTTGGCCTGCTGACTTTGTAGGATTGAGAACTGCACTAAGTGAGCTCATGGGATCAGAAGTACTTTGGAATGTTAAAGGGTTCCTAGGGAGTGGGTCATTGGCTTTCAAAAGAGAAAAGCCATCAAGAAAAAGAGAGGATTTATTTCTTGAGAAATTATAAGAAACCAGAAGTCCCTGTTCTGCTCCCACACTGACTGCAGGATTTGGACCTAGCAGGGGAACTGGGCCAGATTGGAGAGCTGACTTCTAAGCTTTGAAGTCCATAAAATCCAGTCTCTAAATGAGAAAAAAGAGAGCCTGCTTTCCAATGTCATCTGCTTTGTAAAGAACCTTTGATAAAAATGATGTGCTTGCTGCCAAAATAGATAATTCTCAATAATAGAGTTTACAGGGTAACACAGTCATGTTATAAAACCTGAATGGGAGATCTTTCATTTATTTATCTGGGTCCTCCTATTTATTTAAGCCTGCTATAGACACAGAATGAATGAGGAACAGGGAGAAATGCTATCCCCACAGATCTTTTGAGCAAACTGGTTCTAATGACATTTCGAGAATATGCCTTTTACAGAAGCAGGGGAAGAGGAAGACTTATTCTCTGGAGATATAGCTAAACATATAAAATCAGCACTGGAGTCATTGCTTTATGTCTTGTAAAACTTACAACCTCTTACTCCACTACAGTTTAGACTCCTTGCAGGGTCATCTATGAGGACCATGCTTCATGGAAAGAGATTCTGCCAGGTTCAGAAGATAAGGGGGCTCGTGCCAGCCTCGATCTATCCATTATAAACCAAATAACAAAAGCACATCCATCACTGACAACATGTACTTTAATGGCCCAAAGTGTATCCTACAAGCCGAGAACTTCTTCACATTCTCCCAGAAAGAAATGATAAATCACCCACTTTCAGATTCAGTTATCTACTTGCTGGGTCACCTTGGGAGACCAGCAGTTTACAACATCGGTTAAATGGTGGTGACACCACCTGGCCCTTCATCGCTCCTGCTGGGATAACAATCAGGTTATATATGATTAAGCTCTTTAAGAAATATATATATACATATGAGATATTCGTGTGATACTTATCAGGAGTTATCAGAAAGCAAATTATTCTATGTAAGTGAATTTTCCAGGAACAAAACTTACCTATTTAACATTAAGTTAATTTAAAAAGTCCATGTTTTCAATGGTAATCAGTCCAAAATCTATTAGAATACAGAATAGAAATAAATCCTTTCCTTAAAAGGAGAATATTTTCATTAAGGTGCTCAATTAATACATAGTGATGAAATCAGAGTTTCTCAGAGCATATTTGTCCAGCAATTAATGGCTTCAAATTACTTTATTGACAATTTCTGATGGATTTTATATATTTTTACTCTATAGCTGAAGAAGACTTCATTCATTCATTTGTTGCACAAATATTTTTTGATGGTCTACTTGGTGTAGGGTGCTATGCGAACAACTGGGGCCATGAAGATGAATGAGATTTGGTCCCTGATTTCAAGGGAATTACTATGCAGAGAGGGAACAGATCAATTCCTAGAATTTTTCAACAAAAAAAATATTGTCTGAATAACTGCACATATCTATAGTGGCAGCATGTATTTTGGTGTTTCCGAAGTCAAGATAAGAAAAGTAAGGCAAGTCTTCAGCCAGTATTAGCTATTATTATATTATTGTTTTTATTAGCTTTTTAAAATGGTTGGGGACATCAGATGATAAAATTTTCACATAGAGGGAAATATCACATTTGTTTATTATTGCCAAGATTTTCTACCTTGTTATAACAACTGAACTTCTAGACATAGGATAAACGGTCTAACTTGACTTGCCTGTTTTTCCATTTCTCAGCCCATTAGATGGTAGTAAACCCACAGAGCTTCTTTAATGAAGCGAATAGCGCTGTGGATTGGTTGGCTGGGTGGAAATCAGATCAGTTTTTAAACACTAGCTTTTTCATAAACTCTCTGGAACTCAGTAAGATGAGAAGATTGCATTTGAAACAACAAAGTCTCTTCCAGTTAAACAATTACATAGTAATTATCATTAAAACATTTATTTCACCCTTGTTGCTATAACCCTAAGTGCTATTTTATCATCCTATGAAAAGAGACCATCCCTTCACTGATTCACTTCTTTTCTGTCATGAGTTAACAACGATGATTGCCTTGGTCTATCTGTCCAACCTCTTCACTTTTATGGTAGACTGAGCAGAGAATGGCCACACTTCACTTCCCCTTTAATACTTCTCTTACTCCTTTTTCAGTGCAATTTTTTTGATCTTTTTATCAAGAGAAGGCTATTTCCCTCCTCATGAATCTGAGCTGCCCTTTGGTATTTACTATAGCTTTGATATTTATTCTGTGATAGAGTTTGTCAGAAGAGAGGATGTGCTAGATCTGAGTTTAGGCCTCAGGCAACTTCTGCTCTCCCCGGGTCCTACACAGTCACCAAACTGGGCTAGGCTACTAGAGCATGAGAGGACACGGGAGCAGAGCTGACAGTTCAGATGGCCCAAGCAGGGCCTCAGACAAGACGTTAGGCTATGGTGCGTAAAGTGGCCTGCACGGCCCATGCCATTCAAAGGTTTTTAAGGGAGACTCCTACCTGCATTCAGTATTTACGATAGTTAGCAAATAGGTCATTGACTTTGAAGCCATGAAACTTGGGGATGGTTTGTTATGCAGCAACAGCAACTTGATACATGGTAAAAACTCCAAACACTCCAGCCACCCTGACCTTTTTCGCTAGTCTGCAAACACCATGAAGTATTTCTTCCTCAGGACCTTTGCACTGCTACCTGGAATGCTCTTCCCTCAGATCTTTGCTTATTTGGCTCTTTTGTGTGATCTAGATCTCAGTTAAGTGTAACTCCTTTGGAGATTTTCCCTCACTATCTTTCTGAATGCACAACCTCATCATGTTCTGTCACATTACCCTACTTTAGCATTCTACATAGTATTTACTATTACCTGATTTTTTTTTAATTTCTTGGTTCTTTGGATATTAGGTATCTTACCTACTTAGAACATAAAGTCCATGAAATCAAGGAGTCTATTGTTTGCTCCAGGCCTTGAATACTGCTGGATTATCACAGGGCACTCAATCAAACCTTGATGAAGGAATAGAAGGCATTCTTTAGCTTGTTATAATTTGGTATAAGCAATATATGAAATATGGGCTATTGTTGTCTACTTGTACGAACAGCGTACTTATCACTCCTGTTCTGGCCTAGTTATCTCTCATGTGGCTCCAGCCACTGTGCCCTTTAGCCACACTGGGCTATGTGTCTTACTCCTTCGTGGCTCATTATCATGACTGAGCTGTTCAGTTTAGAATGGCCTCTGACACATTCCCATTCATCACCGAAGACTCTCAATCCAAATTTCAGTTCTTCTGTCTGTTCATCTTTGGTCACCTTGGAGAATTAATTATTCCTTTATCTACATATTTAGAGCTTATAAAAATATGTCAATGATAGTCTTCTCCGATAACCTAAACATTCATTGTGGTTAGAGACTACTACTTATTCAGGTTTGTTTTCTTAGTACTTGGCAGGAAGTCTGTCTAAAAATATTTGCCAAATTAAAATGATACAGTTTGTGAAATCACTCTGCATGGTAGAAGGAATTATAATCCTATAACTTAACATGGTTGTCACTCTCATTTCCAAGGTTGACCTTGATAGACAAAATATTAAAATAATTAACACCTCATAATAGACTTAGTGGAATGAATGAATGAGCCAACCACATCTGTAATATTTTCCTCACAAAATAGTTAAAGGTGATATGATATTTAGATTTCAAAGTTTTTCCTAAGTATCAAAATAGTTACAGGAGAGATTTTTTTTTCCCTGAGACTTAGGGGGAAAAGAGTTTTATTTAGGTCTGACAGCAATTTCTTCAGGAAAAGGATCAAAACTTAGAGAGTTTGTAGGTAACTTGTCACTTATTGCTCTGAATTCTTTACATCGGGCATAAAAAGGATACAGCATTACTGAAAATGTTTGTGTTAATGAACCCAGTGGTTCAACCATGTCTTGCATAGATAGAGTGCTAACAGGAAATGGTGGTGTGTTAGATGACACTGTGCCCATACAATATGTTTTTAATCTTAGAGGAAAGCAGGTTTACTTCCAGAATCCAATGCCTATTAGGTGCACTAAGTTGTCACCTGCCTGGGGGCCTCTACTACTTGAGGATTCATATGGCTCTTTTTGGGTAGCTTCAGCTTTTTATATCAGGAAATACACAGGCTCACTTTCCAAAGGACTTATATAATCAATTAATTTATTTTCACATACTTCACTCATTCAGTGTCGATGCCAAGTTGAAAACAAATAATCTACTTAACATGAATAATTTATCTGCAAACCAAGAAACAGCAGAGAAACTAAAGAAGTTCACAAAAATTTGCACAAATTGCATTGTCAATACTCTTTAGCTGAAGGGAGATAAGATTGTATTGTCCATCTTTACGTCCATATAATTGTGTTTCGGAAAGCTCTATAAAAATAGTTCATCTAATCAATCCAGTGTTTAGTGCCACAACACTCTTTATGCAAATTTTGTCCTCATTTTGGAAGTAACACTTTTGCAGAAAAATGTCTAAGAAAATCCTCTGGCACTCACAATGGGGATTCCACAGTAATGAAACATATCATGTTCAAGGTAATTACAATAATAATATTCACTTTAATGTTTGTGCATATGGCACACTGTGAAACCTGCAAAGGTTTGATTAATTACAGTCAGTGAATTAATAAAGCTTTTTTGTTCCTTTATCAATTTAAAAAAGATTTGAGTGCCCACTCTTATAGATGTCATGCCCACTGCTAGTAATGCAAAGGGTGAATAAGTAAATAAGAAAGACTTCTGTGTCTAATTTATGTTACGTTTTTTGTGCAAAAGCATATTTATTATGTTTCATACTTCACATTTTTCTAATTAGGTTCTCATAACGACTCTTTGAGGGATCTAGTATTATACCCACTATAAAAGTGAGAAAATAGTCTATAGCATTAAAATGATTAGTTAGGATGACAAAGTTAGAAAGTGGTGCATCTGGGGTTTGAAGCAAGAAGAAAATGACACCTGGGATTCCAAGAAAGTGAAAAGAATAGCAATAAACAACGTGGAAAAATGTAAATTTAAACATGTTGGGGGCAAATGATGAAAAGCAATTGAGAGAAATTGACATAGATTCAAGGGGACATGGATTGTGGATTATATATGGGGTCATAGAATTGCTGGGTCAAGTAACGTTTCCTGATAGGTAGAGCTATGTTGATTTGACAGGGAACCCCACTAGAATCCAACTATCTTCTCCTCAAGATTTGGGGTTGGCTGACATTCTAGGTTAAGCAGGACAACCTATGGAGGGAAGTCAAATAAATGTGTGAAATTTAATAAATTTAGTAGAATTTCCTAGCCTGGAAATTTCTGGGCTAACATACTTTGACTTAATGTGAAGGTCAAGGCTGCAGTACCAAGCATATGAATTGAAGAGAAATTTATATATATTTTAATTTTTGATCTCTTGGACTCTAGTTGTTGGTAAACATAGGGGATCTTTCAGTTTGGGGATACTTACAATTTCACCATGAGCATTTTGGTTTTTTATTTTCCTTTTGCTCGGTACTAAAAAGTGCACCAAATAGCTATCATTTTTCAAAATCCTTAATTAAAATTACAATATTGAAGACACTCTTTTGGGAGCATATTGCAATATGCTAAAAAGCACTAGAAGGACAACAAATATCCAAATGTGCCTTGTTTCTAACCTTGACATTTCAAAAGGTCACAAAGAGAATAGGCTTATAAAGTGAAAGGGCCACTTTCCCATTGCAATATTTTAAGTTTATGACAGTATTTCTACTGAATCTGCCTAAATAAAAGGTGACCTCAAATATAAGGGTATACCCTGTTTTCTGAAGAACATCCAAAAATATGTTTAATGGACCACTTTAATGGAAAAGCTTTCTGGAGTATGAATTAACCAGTCAAATGTCTCCTTACGGTAATTATTTGCTCATATTTAAAATTACATACATGGAGAGTAGATTTAGAACCATTGCTTTTTCACTCGCACAGTTCATGATATGGTTAAGGATAGAAAATGACTCTCACACAATCCCTGCCCCAACCCAAGGAAGGGTGGAGCTAGCAGGGAGGGGAAGCTTGAGAAGATGAGGAAAAGGAAGGAAGGGGATCAGGGAGACTTGAGGTGGCACGTGGAGCAGAGAGACATATGAGGAAGCTGCACTTACATCTCAGCCTTGGACTCGCAACACGGACTTGGGAATCATGGAAGGAGACACTTGAAGGAGAGAGACACGGGTGAGAGGCCCATGGGGAGGCTGACAATGGCAGCCTTTATCTTGACTGGTATTTTGATTTTGCTCTTTTACTCTCAGACTTGCTTGGCCCCTTCTGCCCCTATGTGTCCCCACCAGAAGGTGTCTTAGACTGTGACAAACTTTCAGGCCTCAGTGGTCCTACTTCAGGTCAACTCTGCTTGACTGGGCATTTACCCACAAGGGGATCGGTAACTTTGGGTGCTTCATTGGGAAACCATTATTCTTTTGTAACAGTGTCATATCCATAAAAAGGGGAGGTTCCAGGCTCCCTGTCCTACCCAATGAAGGGTAGAGCTGAGATGGGAGGAGAATCTAAGAAAGACTGGCAACAGGACTTGGAAGAAGACCGAAAAAAGGAAGGAGAAGGAAGACGAGAACTGGAGGAGGCACATGGAGCAGAAAGACATGTGATGAAGAAATCACATTTGGTTCTTGGCATTGGACTTGTGCCAGGAACTCGGGGGACATGGAAGGCACACTGGGAAGAGATTTGGGTGAGACACCTGTGGGGAGCCTTTCTCTTGACTTTGATTTTGATTTGCTCTATTTCTTGCCTGGCCCCTTCTGCCCTTTTCTTATGGGTCCCCACCAGTAGGGAGCCTTAGACTTGTGACAAGCATTCAGGCCTTAAGTAGTCCTGCTTTGGGCCAACCCTGTTCAGTTGGGCATTTACCCATGGGGGGATGGGTAACTTCGGGTGCTTCATTTGTAAACTATTTTAACTATATTCTTTCTCGTCTTTTTATTACATACTAACTGTTGCACATTATTTGTATTGAAGTTATTTTCTCCTGAAGGTCTTATACAGTGGTGTATGTTTTGTCTTTAAGTGGTGGATGGCAAAATCCATTTACAGCAGGCAAGGTTGGGGGCCCCGGGGTGCCCCTTAGTCTGCACACTAACAAAAAGAGAAACCTACACGTGTACTGTAAACCAGGGAGTGTGCCAGAAGCTGCCTGACATTTCTTTCAGATTCACTGCAGATGGGCTGGTCAGGATCCTCCCAGAACCCCTCTGTGGTGCTGTCACTCATCAGCCAGGCCCTGGGAGACCCATTTTAATCCCAGCAATGCCACAGGAGTGTGGACTCAGGCACAGATGGCCCTGACAGGAGGACGGGGATCCGGACGGAAAGTGAGGGCAGCTGTTCCCAGCGAGCTCCAGAGACCACGCTGGGACTAATTCACAGCTACTCAGTGGACAGGCAGGCCAGCCACATGGCCCGCCCTTGGGCTCCAACACCTTTCCCTGACGAGGTGGGACCCACTTGTGTGAATCTCAGCTTTTCACTCCTTCATTCCCTGGGGCTAAAGTCTGCAGACAGCAGTCTTTAGGGGAGCCAGCTCATGTGAACAAGAGAAGGTAAACACACACTTGCTTCTGTGAGGGGCGACAGACACCCCCAGACTTTAGGAAGGCTGGCTCCTTCATTCTGAGGAGTTCATGCTGATGTATTACGACAAAATATATCCACAGCAAGGGACAGGAGAAAGAATGAGTGGATCTCTAATTCCCAAACTGATAGCTGAAAGGAGAGGGAAGAATCCCCCAAGGAAATGCGGTGATATCAGTAAAGATGGCAGGAGCAGAAACAGGATGGTTAAATTCCAAAGTGTCATGCCAGAAGAAGGGCAGACAATGCAGAAAATCAGATTAGGATAGAGAAAATAAATCTGAGAAACTCTCCTAAAACTCAGAAGAATATAAAAGACATGGAAGATGGATCAAAGATATCCAGTATTAATTTGGAAATGTAATAAAGTTTCAAACTAAGGTTCCAGGAATGTTTTTGAAAGTAGGTAAGAAATGTTCCTCTGAAAGATGAAATGGGCAAGGGGATTTCAAAATATGGTTGTTAAAAGTAACTGAAGGAAGGTAAGAATGAAGGAATAAGTGAAGGAAGGCTGGAAGGTAAGAAAACATTACAGTTTAAATAATTAAAACAAAAATGAGTGCAGGAAAACTTAGGTTTGATGAAGAAAGGTGTGAACCCCAGAAACTCGCCCTGGTGTTTAGAAATATGATAAAACTGACATTTCACCATAGTGGGGAAGATTGTGAGAACTGTTTAACTGTTTGAGGACATTTCATAACAAATACCACAATAAATCCTGTTGGCTTAAAATTACCATATATAAAACCATAACTTGGTAATATTAGGAAAAAATATGTTATCTCAGATTGGAGCTGTTTCTGCCAAAAAAAAAAAAAATGAAGGAGAGATCATAAGTAAATTAAAAAAATGAAAACAAACTTTCTGCACATAAAAAATGTGAACTCTGATTAAAATATACATAGCTTAAATATCTAAATTTAATATTTGTAGTACATTATTATTAGCTACTACTCATAAAATATAGAACATAACATAATAGAAATAGAAAAATAGGCAATATAAGGACCAGTAATCAACAAACAGAGGGCAGAAATATGCAGAGGTATGGGGACATACATCTACTAGAAAAATATCCTTGCTCAGAGGAAGGAGAATAATTCACTAAATAGCCTCTTCTTCCAGTGAGTTTGAGAAGGTTGTAAGAAGATATATTCCAGTATTGGGAGCTTAGGAAAGTATAGCTCTTCTTTATAGAGGCTATATTAAAAAGAAGCGGCTTAAAACATTTCCTAGTGAGTTAAAGGACAAATGGCAATTACAAAATTTAAGAGGGAGGTATGAAAGTACCGGCACTAAAAACAATTTAAGTATGACCAGTGATATTAAAACAACCATATGGTCCTCCCTGGTGGTGTAGGGATTAAGTCTCAGCACAATCACATTGTCACCACTGAGGCCTGAGTTCCACCCCAGCTAGGGAGCTAGCCCACCTGGCACAGCAGACCTCTGCTCGCTTGCCAGCTGCTCCCCTTAGTGGTGTATTTCAGCAGATCAGCCTCTTCTGTTTCTGTCTCACCCCCACCCCCCAGCACCTCTGGCTTATACCCCAGCTCTTGTATGCATAAATAAACAAAAATAAATCTTACAAAAATATTAAAACCACCTTTACACAGCAAAGTCTCTAGAGCACTGTTTGGACTGAGCACTATAGCTACTGGGGGCTGGATAATCCTGTGTCGTGGAGCCTGTGCTAGGCTCTATGGACTATCAAGCAACAAACATCCCTAATTCATCTTATTGGATATCACCAGCAGCACAGCCCCCCACTGTGCCAGTAACTGTCTCCAGACATTGCCCAGTGTACAATGGGAGCCTGAATTACCCATCTTCCTCTTGGCGAGAACTGCTCTAAAGCTAAATGTTCACTCTGAGGTGGGGAGAAGCTACATCTAGCCCCACCCCATCACCTTCATCCGTTGAAATAGGAACACAGCCGAGTAGAGAGTTATAGCATGCTGAAATTTAGTATTTCAATCATCAAAGTATACTAAAAAATCTAGTTTAAAGTTGATATTTTATAATTAGAAAAAAATGGGTTCCTAAAGGTTTAAAATTTTATGGTAGTCAAGAAGTGAAATAAAGATGAATTACAGCTTTCAAAACAAAACAGGAAGGAAAAAAAGCAATAAAAATATGATCCATAAAAGGCAGGGAAAAAGAAACTAGTCTAGAAGTCATAAAAACAGATACTTAGCTTTGATAATAAATAAAAGTGCACAAAATACTACTCAAAAAAAAAAAAAACAACTTTTAGTTGAGATCAGCCCAAATATAACTATATGCTATTTAAAAAATTTTTACCTAAAAATGTAGTTGACGGGGGCCTCCCTGGTGGCACAGCGGTTGAGCGCTGCGCTGTGGAGCTGTCGAAGGCAGGCTCGTGACAGGCCAGCCAGGGAGAATCCCACATGGTGCGGCAGACCTCTCCTGCCTCACCCGCTGCTCCCCTCAGCAGTGTATTTCTGATCTGCCTGTTCTGCTCCCCGTTCTGTCTCTGGTGAACCCTCTCGCCGCCCCACGCCTCTACCCCGGCTTGTATATATAAATAAATAAATCTTTAAAAAAAAATGTAGTTGGCCTAGAAGGCAAAAATAAACAGATCAACAAAAATTGGTATTTGTGGTTGGGCTATTGGGAAGTGCTTAGCTCATGAGGTGGAGCCCACATGAATGGAACTAGTGAACTTTTGAAAGAGACCCCACGGAGCCTCAGTGCTCCCCAAGTCTGCTGTGTGAGAATTCAGAGAAGACAATCATCTGTGAATGAGAAAATGAGATCTCAGCCGACACTGAATCTTCACCTTGGACTTTCCAGGCTCCGAAATGATGAGACACAAATGTTTGTGGTTTAAGCCACCCAGCCCATGGTATTTTTGTCATAGCAGTGCAAGTTGACAGCACAAAAAAGAACAGATCCTAGACCAGAAAAAGAGACACATGGAAAAAACTCAAATTCAACCCACTTCAGACCTGCCACCAACCATTGATGCACGAAATGATGGTGGCATTGAACCTGGCTCCCTCCATGAAAACTCCACTCCCAGCTGGCAAGAAGGTGATTAAGTGTTGGTTGAAGTCTCCCTTCATCCTCCCTGTTAGAGCGACTTAACCGCAGCACCCAGACATTCACCACATCCTGTTGAGTTCTGCCCTTTTGAATACCAGTGGTCACCAATGGACCCCCAGATCTCACTTCTTTCTGCAACATAAATCCAAACTCACTGCTGTCACTTCCAAGGCCTTGAGTCTCTGCCTGACACCCATTCAGTCCCTCATCACTCTCTGTGACGTGGGTTTCTTCCTATTTCTTGAATATAAATAGTGACTTTTTTGACTTTGTACTTGGCTATCACCATTGGGTACAACACCCAGCCCATACTATGCAACACCCAGTTCACTAAGTTCTCTATCCAAATGCCACCTCTTTCAATTAATGGAGCTTATGCAATTGTAATTAAATTCCAATGTCATAAAGACATTAATCCTCTAAAATATCCTTAAAATAAGTACGGAAATAAAAAGGAGCTACTTGGAATATCATTTAGGTTTAGCTTGCTTTCTCTATATGCTGTTCTCTATCTGCAATGAAACAAAATGTTTTTCATTCATGTAGGATCTTGGTCCAATGAACAGAGCATTTTAAAACATGCATTAACTTATTGTTAGGAGTTGTTACCCATGGACCTGCTGTTTACCTTTTAAAATAGACATGAATTCACCAAAACTTTTATGGTTGAGATGACTTTACCATAAAGAAATTCTCCCAACATTTTTTTCTTTCTGATTAAAAAAATTATGATAATGAATTTAAAAATATGCAATATAAAATCTGCCAGAAGTACAAGACCCATTTTCAAATCGATGATTTGAGCTCAGGGGTTCTTTTTCTCTCCTTATAAAAACTCTATGGAAATAACCAAATAAATGTAAATTTAAGATAAAATATGCGACAGAGCCGGAAAAAAAAAAAAAACAACAACAAAAAACCCAGGACAGTCTTGACAGGCCAGGTTGGAAGAATTTCTGGAAGATAGGAAACAGATGGCATCAAAGATCAAAGTGAGCACAGGTGAAGGGTGATGGAGGCACAGATGGTTTGGCCATATCAGAAGTGAGGGTGTCCATAAGATAGCACGTGTAGATTCCTTAAATTTAGTCTCCACCTTAAAAAATTAGTATTTTTTAAAATAGTTTTAGATAAAAACAAACCTATGGTTTAGGTTTCACAGTCCTGTAGGTGAATAGTTATCTCCTGATTTGGGATTTTGGGAATTTTTGATATGAGGTATATAAGAGACTTTCCAAGTCTTGCTCACAACCCCCCCTGGCATTTACTCTTGCCATACCGTGGTTCTGGCCCAGAGACCTGTCCGCTTTGCTCAGGTAACTTTTCTACTAGCACTGTGAGGTGCTTCTCTGCAGAGAATTGGATCCAGATCCTGGGGCTAACCCCCTGAAGTAAATACTTTTGTCATCTCTTGTTATCATTTTACCTTGCTTGGAGAGGAAGAGGGGGGCAGGTCACACTGATTACACTGGTTAATAAATTTTTACAAAAGTCATGTTACTGAAATAAAATTAGTCATTTCCTATCAATTTGTACGTGCTCAACACGAATATGACAGACAGTCAAATTCTAATTTTGGCTCTAGTTTTTTTTTGTAATCTGCATGTTTACATCATGAAATGCATGCCAATAGTAATAGGCCTACAGTTAATACCTGTAAAAAATCAATTCATAGACTACTTCTTAGGTTTCTTCGCTTGTCTCTTGTACAGCTGTTCAGGAGCATCTCTGGGGAGTGTCCAGCAGTAGTCAGCCAGCATTGTAGTGGACCATTTTCCCTGGTATCTTTGTTCCATTGATGCGATATCTTGATGAAAACGTTCGCCATGTTCATCACTAACCATACCAGCTGTACTTGTTATATTCAATGGAATTCAGTAGCTGCTTTAAGTTACCGCATGTCTCTTTCATGTGGACAGCATGTGCTACTGGAATAGATGGAAGACGGTTTCCAATGTGCAAAAGCACAGTCTTAAGACTCAGTTTCGAAGAATCTAGAAATAGTCTCCATTCTTGTGGGTCATGAGTTGATTTCTAAGGCATTTATGAGGCCCTCAATATCGGAAAAGAATACCAGAGTACTTTCTTTTTTGAAGAAAGGCTCCAACTGCTGGTGGCACTTTCGATAGAAAGTGATTGTGACATCTTCTAGAAGATTCCATTGTTGGAGTCTTGATGCTAGCAATTCTGCTTTGTTCTTGGATAAGTCCAAATCACGAACCAGATCATTTAGTTCTTCCTGTGTTAGTCTGTGTGGGGTTGATGATGCACCACAATGAAAATCTGGATCACTGCATGCTAATCAACAGGAGAAGAACAAGTCAGCTCACCCTTGTCCTCATCAGATGAATCAAGAGAATATTCTGCCGGAGGTTCTGGAATAGGAAGTCCCACACCATGTGGAACTGGTCTCAATGCAGACGGAATGTTTGGGCAGACTATTCTCAACTTCTTTTGCTTCGTTATTCTGGCAGAAAGAGGAGGAACCAAGCAAAAGTAACAGTCTTTTATGTGGTTGCTTGACTCTCTCCACACCATGGGGACTGCAAACGGCATTGATGGTCTTTTGCCTTTCAACCACTGTGAAAGCTGTGTTGTACATGTCGCACAGCATATATGTAGGGCCCAAGGCTTGTCTTGGTCACCAACCTTGCATCTGAAGTAAAGATGAGAAGCCTTCTTCACTTGAGAAGTGATACTTTTCTTCTGGTTGGCAAATGTCACTTCCCCACAAATAGAGCAGAAATTGTGCATGCTATTAACACACTTTTGAGACATTATATTCTGCATTGTGCCTAAATGGATAAAATAATAACAGTTCTATGTAATAGTAGCTTAAACTGTCTCGCCAAAGTCTGAAATATTTTCAATGCTCCACCTTTCTGACAGGGCTTTCTATAGCGCACTGCTAATGTCGGCTTACTTTAGCAACTGCCTGACAGTAGTACTGCATTGCATCAGAAAACGATTCAATCAACACTGGATGATGTGTGCATAATGGTACTATGCAATGCGATGCAATATTACATCATTCTAGGCTGATTTAGGATGTTGTTGCAGTCCTACTGGAGAAATATATATGGTGAAACATATAAAATGAATTATATGAAATATCTTCAAAATGAGAGCTAATAAAACATTTTCAGGGTTACATTCATGGTCAGCACACCAAGATACTACAGATTAGGGCCTTTTTAATCAGTAACGATCTCAAAGTTGACCAGTGTTATCAATATAGAAATGTTCTCATTTTTATTTATGTAAATGAGGCAGGTAACAGAAAAAAACATTGCCATGTAGCTGTAGAAGCAGCACTGACGCAGCAGCAAAGTTTCTCTCTCTCTCTCTGTCCCACCAGATAAGCTCTCCCATTTCCTTTATTTACATTATAAGAAACTTTGTTTTCTTACATTCAGAGGGAAAGGAGCATCACTAGCAAGATTGCTGTTCACCAGGTGATAGCAAAAGCAAGCTGGCAACATCCAATAGCTCCAGACGCTTGTGTGGCAGGATGGGCGTGCTATCCCTTTCCCACTCCCCCTGGCAACTCTGGATAGATATACCTGTCCTCTGCCAAGGAACGGAACGAGTCTGTTGCCCTCCTCAATTTGTTGACAAATTATTTTCCTTCTCCTCAAACTCTGTTTCCTTATTGGCCAAGGGAACTGAGACAGGCATTCTGGGAACAACAGCAAGAAAGGGGAGACCGATCTGAGTATAATGAGCGAATACCAGCAGGCACAGGGGCAGAGCGTTCAGGAGTCTGGACTTAGGCCACCTGGCCTGGCACCAGGGGTCGGCCCTGTGCTCCTTGTGGAACTGTCACTATTACAGTAATGGCTGTACACATTATAATGGCATGACCCTTACAGGGTTGTCAGGGAGTAAATGAAGTAATATATATATATATAAAGCATTTAAAACAATTCCCAGAAGTTATTAAGTTTTCTTTAAATGTTAGTTGTTTAAATGTCCCCTGAGGGGACCGGTAACTTTGGGTGTTTGATTTAGAACTATATTCTTTCTCCTTTTCTTTATTGCACACTGATTATATTCAAGTTCTTTTCTGTGTGTGTGTGTCTGTGTGTGTGTGTGTGTGTGTGTGTGTGTGTGTGTGTGACAGTTGAAAAGCAGGGGAGATTATCCTAATTTTGAATTTTTTTAGTCAAGTTTGGAGGATACTTCCACCAATATATTAACAATTTTCAATGAGAAAAGAATAAAGAGGAAAAAGAGAACCCTTTAAGAAATTCAAAACAATTATCATCCCAAATTTACTTTAGGAATAAAATAGACATTGCTAAAAATCAAGTTAATGAATAAGATGATGAATTCTAGGAATTATCCCAGAGAACAGAAGAGAGAAATAAATAAGAAAAGTCAGGGTAAGAGGCATGAGAGACCCAGAATATCTTCTATCTATATAGCTAGAGTTCAAAAGGGGGTAAGAGATGAGGTAGAGGAGAATAAGAAAAGTAATTTTGATCTGCAGAAAAATTTTAGTCTTCAGACTAGGAACCCTCACTGAATGACAGCCAAGATTGTTGTACATAAATCATTATTGATAAATTTCTAACTCTCCAGGGAAAAGGAAAAATCCAATAAACCTTCAGAAGGAGGGAGAATCAAACTGAACTTAGTACTGGACTTTTCATTTGAAACACCGAACGTTTGGGAGAAATAGAATAAGGTTTACAGAGTTCAGAGGAAAATGGATTGTGGCTCTTGAATTCAATTTGAAGCTTTCCAAGCATTATGTGTGAGGGCTGAGGAAACAAAGTTGGCTATTCCAGGAAAAGATGGGAATGACACAAAGGAAACACTAAAAAATGCAATATTCAGAGGTCTTAAAATGAAGGAAATAAAGTACAAATCATCAGTGGTCATTACGGACGTGAATGATGCAAGTGCCCAAGACAGTGTAACAGTGTAAGCCACACAGAGAGGGGAGGTTCCAGGGTTCTCGCCCTCCCCAAGGAGGGGTGGAGCTGGGCAGGGAGGAGACGCTGCAGAGAGGAAGGAAGAACCAGGATACAGGAAGACCCAGAGGACGCACATGCAGCAGAGATGTGAAGAAGAAGCCGCACTTGCTTTTTGCCTTGGACTTGTATCAGGAATTTGGGGACCCTGGTAAGAGACACTAAAAAGAGACAGAAATATGGGTGAGAGACCCATAGGAAGGTGTTTTTTTTTTTAATTTTTTAAAAGATTTATTTAGTTATGCATACAAGCTGGGGTGCAGGCCAGAGGTGTGGGGCGGCGAGAGGGTTCACCAGAGAGAGTGGGGAGCAGAACAGCCAGATTGACAGAAATACACTGCTGAGGGGAGCAGCAGGCAAGCGGGAGAGGTCTGCTGCCCCATGTGGGAATCCCCCTGGCAGGGCATCAACCTCGTGCTGCAGCTGCCGACAGCTCCACAGCGCTGTGCTTAACCTTAACCTTTGTGCCACCAGGGAGGCCCCAACAATTCACCATTTTTATCTTGATTTTGATTCTGCTCTATTTCTTTCAAGCTTGCCTGGGCCTTTTCTGCCCTTTGGTTCCCTACCAGAAGGTGCCTTAGACTTGTAGCAACATTTTGGACCTCAGTTGCCCTGCTTGGGGCCAACCCTGTTTAACTGGGCATTTACCCTCAAGAGAATGGATATCTTTGGGTGTTTGATTTGAAACTATATTCTTTCTCTTTTTCTTTTCTTTATTGCATCCTAATTTTATTCAAGTTCTTTTCTATTGAAGGTGTTATGCACTAAAAGTATGTTTTATCTTGATGTGGCAGATGGCAGAATCTATTTACAACAGGCAAGTGGGGCTCCAGGGTGCCCCTCCCCCTGCCCTGGTACAATTATTGATATGAGGCAAATCTAAATCTTAATCTCTTGATTCAAAGGACATTTAACATTTAATAAAGTGTATTTATTACACATATAAGACACACATAGCTTTTATTGCAAATAAAATGACAGCAT
Source organism: Scalopus aquaticus (assembly GCA_004024925.1). Lineage (NCBI taxonomy): Eukaryota > Metazoa > Chordata > Mammalia > Eulipotyphla > Talpidae > Scalopus > Scalopus aquaticus. The sequence continues at coordinate 7,694 of PVIJ01003230.1, read as the reverse complement.
CAATTGAAGAAACAAAAATAACACTTTCAAAGGAAATGGTAAAAAGTTATTATTAAGATAAAAACAGAGGAAAAAATCTCCCTCCTTCAAGCAAAATATTGATAAACAAACCCAGAGTTTGTTTTTTGAAAGGGCCAGTATAATAGAAAAATCTTTTAAGAGCAAATAAAAAAGAAAAAGAGAATGTAGCAATATATGACATTAGGAATCAAAACATATAATTCTCGATATTGAGTGTATTTTTAAACATGAAAATACTGTATACAAGTTCACAGCAATAACTTTGATAATTGAGATGACTAAGTACTCCTTAAGGAATATATAAATTGCCAACCTTGACTTAGGAGTAGTAGAAATATGGAAACAATGCATTTTAAAAGAAATTGAAAAGTCAGGTACACTTTCCAAGAAGGAACAGGATAGTATTAAAACAAGTTACACTGACCTTCAAGAAACTTGTCATTCCTTTGTTATTTAAATTGTTAAGAAGCACAAAAAACAAAGTTCCCTGCTCGTTTTTTTTTTTTTGTGGGCTCAACAATTCCTAAGGAAAAAAAACGACTCCCCCCCAAAGGAAACTACAGATATATATTTCTTAGGGAAATAGCTTTTAAAAGGTCTAAATGAACTATCACTAAATTGAGTTCATAATAAAGGATATCTTCTGACAAAGTAAAATTTAGTAATTTGGGAATGCTTTCATATTAGGAAACTTATCAATACACCTTATTAAATGAATTGCTTAAGAAAAGCAAATACCATCTGTACATACATGTTGCAAGAATAGTTGATACATTTGATAATGTTTTCATAGCTAATAAATACCCTTTACAAAAATTAGAAATATAAAAATGAAACATGATAACAGGTATTTGTTGGAAACCAAAAGATATAAAAGCGAGAGAAATTTTCATTTATATTGTAAACAATATAAGGATGCTCATATGAACATTGTCCATTTCTGTGGTGGTGGTTACTAAAACTATGTTTAGAAAACGGATGAGCTGTAAATATCACAAAAGACATGTCTAATGATATATATCATGTTAAATGACCTTACCTACATTTTTCCTACAAGATTCAAGAGAATAATTTTACAGGCTATCATAATTAACAAGAGTTCCGCAAGCTGGAGAAAATCAGCATTTAAGAATTTCATAGATTTTTTTTATGCACTAACAATAATCTTTTAGAAAAAGCAATAAGAGCATAGATTACACTATTACAATATGAACAGATCATCAAACAAAGAGATTATCCAGAAGATCAAAAGACATGAAAAAATGTTCATTGTCACTTCTAAAAGAGAGATGAAGATTAAAAAACTATAATGAGTTACCATCTCACGCCTGTGAGAATGGCGTATAATGAAAGACCCCTACTGTGGGCAAGGTTACAAAGAACAAAAAAAAAAAAAACACCTCTAGCACTGTTGGTGAGAATTTGAAACTGGTCAAACCATTATGGAAATCAATATGGATTTATTCTAAAAAATTAAAAATGGAAATACCATATGACCCAGAAATCCTTCTCTTTGTTATATATCTACTGAATGTGAAACAATCAACGACAAAAATCCCATGTGTTCTGCAATATTCACAAACAACATTATTTACAATAGCTAGGTCTGTTACCGGGCAGGATGAGGGGCACCCCAGAACCCCCAAGTTTGCCTGCTCTAAATAGGTTCTGCCATTTGCCACATCAAGACAAAACATACTTTAGTGATGGTGTTTTTGGACTTATTGTTTTTGGAGTTTTGGAGAGTGGGGTCCTTGGATTCACTCTGGGAAAGGTTTCACCAGAGCTCTCTTTTCAGCGGCAAATTTCCCAGGCGAGTTTCTCCACAACACAGAGACGTTAGTTATATCCAAAAGGTCAGGTTTATTATAAAAGAGAGAGGAGAATAGAGGACATGTGCATAGACATAAGCGGGCAGGAAGAGCTGCCCCAAAAGGGACAGGTTTGCTGAGAGAGAGGCCTGCATGGTCCCAGGCAGGCGGCCTTGGGAGAGCTGCCTCTGCTGAGGGACGTCAGTGGAGAGAAGTCCCCCCAGCATGGTACAGGCCACGGGCAGGCAGGAAGGCTGCTGCGCTGCAGAGGGACAGGCAGTTGGTGGAAAGAAGCACCTGCATAGTCCCAGGAGGGCAGAAGGATGCTGCCTGGTGCCAGTGCAGAGATTGCTCTGATAGGGCCTTCTTTTCTTTGGGAGGGGCTCACTCCTTTGTGGAGTGGCCTTTGCTGTTGATTTGGGTAACTGTAGAATTTGAAAGGGATTTGAGATGCTACACTGGCCTCAATCTCCATATCTTTACCTCTGGCTGAGCCCTAGGACACTAGCAGCATCTGACACTTCGCTCTGGCCTGTGCCTTTGCCCCTAAGGATGTTTAGTCCCTACAGCTGCTTTAATGACTATGTTAATCACTTCTACCCCCAGCTCCAGCTCTTGGATTTGTGTGAGCCAGGTTTCTGGTCTTGTGGTGTCTTCTTACACACTCAATACTGTGTAAGACCTTAAATGGAAAGGAACTTTAATACATTTAGTGTGCAATAAAGAGAAGACAAAAAGTAGATAAAATAGTGTCCAAATCAAGCACCCAAAGTTATCCATCCTTTGTGGGTAAATGCCCAGCCAAACAGGGTTGGCCCAAAGTAGGGAAACTGAGGCCCAAAGCTTGTCACAAGTCTAAGGCACCTTCTGGTGGGGAAACATAGGAAGGGGATAGAAGAGTTGCCAGACAAGTTTGGAAGGAAAAGAGCAAAATCAAAACCCCAGTCAAGACAAAGGCTGCCTTGGTCATGCCTCCCCGTGGGCTGCTCACCTATGTCTCTCTCTTTCAAGTGTCTTCTTCCATGTCCCCCACGTCTCTGGTACAAGCCCAAGGCTGAAAATCAAGTGCAGCTTCTTCACATATCTCTCTGCTCCATGTGCCTTCTCCAGGTCTTTTTCTTGCTCTCCATCTTCTCCCTCCCCTTTCTCCAGCTTTTCCTCCTCCTCAGCTCCACCCCTCCCTGGATGAGGCAGGGAACCTGAAACCTCCCTTTTGCCTGAGGAGCCTCCTCTTATAGTGGGGGCCCAGAAGATTATCAATCTTAGAAAACCAACCTGAGGTGATCCTTTCTACAATAATTCCATTAAAGAATACTATAAAAGAATACCCCTTGCTCTGGCAACGTGCAGTTCTTGTCCCTTAAGACTGTCTGTCTCTGTCTAGCCAGGCATTTCTTTCTTAACTCCTTTCAAAACTGCAGGTCTCTGCCTGCCTATGTCTATGCAGGCATCTTTCTTTCCCTTTTTCTCTTTCTTCAATAAACTTTCTGTGTGCTGATGAATGGGATTGTCTACTGAATTCTTTCTCAGAGGCACCAAAGAACCCCATACACTGAACCCCAACTACTGAAATCCTCCCTGGGAAGAGGGACTCCTGTCACCAAACAACTTTTATACTCAAAACTGTGCCATCAACTTTTGCTGCAATTTTCATCCTGCTGACCTGCTCTCCAGATGAAGGATAGGTGAACCCCAACACACCAGTCAGTTCATTTAAGTGAATCTCCCTCTCGTCCTGTGTACATATAAGCTGTTGGTTCCGTTTCCCTAGAGAACCCTAACAGACTGCGAACATGACTCGTCCATCAGGGTAGAGGAAAAGGCTGAAACAGGTATTGGGATTGAGGCCTGGATAAGGCAGCAATTCTGGAACATTTTGGAACAAAGCAAAAGTATTGCAAATTCTTGCTGAATTCTTGACAAAAACAGGATTTAGATGTAGATGTCTACAAAAGCATGGTTGAAGGGAAATACTGAAAGCATTGCAGCAATTGCTACATTTTTCTTTCTCAAAATGCATCTTAGTAGTTTTGCTTTCTATTTGAAGCTTAAGCTCCCAGGACAGTATTTAGTGCATTTTTTATAAAGCATCTGACACATTCTAGGTGTTAAAGAAAAGGTTAATTTTCTTGAAAAAGCCATTCTGTGCAGAAAGCTTTCTCCTCCAGTAGCTGGGAGGCTGCAACTAATTTCCCCATTTATCTTCAACATTCTTCCTCCTGCCTTTGAAACTCTTTAGTTTAACATTAGCATTTGATTAACCTTTTATTCAAGAGACATCTGGGTTTTGTTATACACTATTATGCTGATTCTGGCCTGTTTTTATGGCTGATAATTTTCAAGTAGCCACAGTGCCAGGTAGTAAGGTCTTCTTATTGCTAATTTTTTTGCCAACAGAACTCCAGGAAGAGTAGCTTCCTTATTATGCGAAAGTTGTTCACAGTGGAGAAAACAAGAACAATCAAGCAGTAATAGCAAGATTTTATTTACCCTACAGAATTATTTAGGGAAGTCTTGGCTGGTTTTGCCTTACATTTATGCATTTTCTGGAGCCTTTGAAAATGATATTTTCTACCAATTATATTCATATAAAAGACGATTCATATAAAAGATATAAATTGACAACTGAAAAAGTTTAAACATCAGTGCATATTTACTATCCTGTGATAAATTTTCAGCAATTCCTATGTGCACAGGCAGTAAGAATTTTCAAGTATCCTAGGAAACCATTAGTGCTGACCCACTGGTGGATCTATGGTGTGCTAAAAGTGGGTTGATGTAGTCTGTGGTCTAACTTCAAGATCTGGAGAAAGGAAAATTCTGCTCCTAATTCTTTAACAGTACTGATGGGTCTTGGTTGCAGGTGCAGAACCAATCCAGGGTGCTTACCTTGCTCTGGCACTTTCTCAAAGCTTTGGTCTGAAGGTTACTACTCTTGTGGGACCACTCTGCTGTTGTCGGAAGGGAGAGCTTAAAATACAGTCTTCTTAAGAATTAAGGGCTATTCAGAGATTCACGGCTTATACACACCTGCTACCTCACATCAGGGAGCAATAGGGAGAATGTAGCAGAGGTCACTCTTGGAGGTTGAGACAAATGGTCATGGTAGAAGAGACTATTTACCAAACATGGCAAATAGAATGGTCTGGAAAAACCACTCCCATCAGCACAAGTAAACAGAAAGGCCAAACCAAAATTTACTCACAGGAATTTTAAAAAGTTCATTGCCGGAGACATGGGACTTTTTCATGAAGATTTCGCACTGAAGTTGGTGACCTGCTGTGGGGGAAAAAGTGGGGAGAGGAAGGGAAGTTATACCTAAGGTGCTGGCCATTCTAGGCAATGGAACAGGCTGGGCGGCTGACACTGGCTGAGTAGGTAAGAGTGTAATCCCCACACAAAGCAGAGAAGCTAAGCAGGGAGGGGAAGCTGAAGTGGACCGTGGAGAGAAGGCTGGAGGAAGAAGATCCGGAGGAGGCACATGCAGCAGAGAGATGCGAACAAGCTGCACTTGCTTTTCAGCCTTGGACTTGTTCTAGGGGCTTGGGGGACATGGAAGGAGACACTAGAAAGAGTCAGAGATGTGGGTGAGAGACCCATGGGGAGGCTGACCATGGCAGCCTTTATCTTGACTTGGATTTTGATTTTGCTCTTTTCCTTCCAAACTTGCCTGGCAACTCTTCTATCCCCTTCCTATGTGTCCCTACCAGAAGGTGCCTTAGACTCGAGGCAAGCTTTTGGGCCTCAGCGGTCCTGATTTCAGTCAACCCTGTCTGGCTGGGCATTTAACCATGAGGGTGATGGAGGTTAAGAGTAGAAAAATTGGAAAGGAGGTACCACAAGACCAGAAGCCTGGCTCACACAATGCTGGGAGCTGGAGGTGGAGGGAGAAGTAATTGACATAGTCATTGAACCAGCTCGAGAAGTAAAAATCCTTAGGCTCAAGGGGCGATCCCAGCAAGTGTCAGACTGCTGTTAGAGAGTGTCATGGGGGCTGCAGACGGGAGGGAGGGGAGGATATGGAGACTGAGGGCCATTGTAGAATCTCTGGTCCACTTCAAATTCTACATAGTTATTCAAAATCAACAAAAACCACTGCACAAAGGAATGAGCCCCTCCCAAAGAGAAGACTCTATCAGTGCAATTTCTGGACTAGAAAGGGACAGCAGTCCTTCGCCTATTGCATTAGGCAACACCACACTGACACACAGGAGTCGTGGAGCAGGCTACCTAATGCAGGATGCTGCTGAATGAGCAAGATCCTGGCCTATTTATTGATAGAACAATCATACTGCATCAGTTACCGGGGTAGGAGGACAAGGAGAAAAATTGGGCGAAACTAAAGAATGTGTTTTTGTCATTTGGGGCTTTGGGAGGATAAGAGTCTGCTGACCAGATAATTCTTATCTGTTTGGTGACCAAATGTAATTGAAGCCATACTTGAGACCCTCGGCCATGGCTCTAATCTTATTGACAAGGCATTCCACTGATCAGATTCTGGGGTCCCTTGCCATACATCGGTCCTCGGCCCCCCAGGCTTTCCTGGTCATACCACCTGATGCATAGCCTTCCCAGGGCAATGGAGCTTTCTGCTCTTGGTTGATATGAAAGGCACCTTGTAAGGTTTGCTGTGACTGATTGACTGGGTAGTTCTGACCTTTGCATGGGAATGCAGAACTGCAGATTATGATAATGGTGGCTGCACAGGCCACTTAAGTCTAGCAGACCCACATCTGCCCACCAGTGGCGGATTACGCAGGTGCTTCTCTTCATCAATCTCTTCCTTTTGAAGAGCCACCCACTCTCTCCCTTCGCAGGGCAGCAGCCTTCCTGAGACCCGTGTCCATGCTGGTGCTTCACTTCACTGACCTCCCCCTACAGAGGCGGCTCTAATTTTGAAAACTCAGGGCATAAATATAAAAATGACCCAAGCAGAAGAAGAGAGGAAAAAAAGATTTAGGAAAATGAAAACATTCTATCAGATTTAATTAGAATTGGTAACATATGGAGACTAGGTATACCAGAAGGTAAAGAGATTGAAAGAGAGAAAAAAAACCAAAAACCCTATTCAAAGAAATATCTGGGAACTTCTCAAGCCTAAGGAAAGAAATGAAAATGGATATAAGCTTAAAGAACATCCAAATTTCTAAATGTAAAATGACCTTTACCAAGACACATCATTGTTAAATTACTGGAAATCAAAGGTGAAGAAAAAAATCAAAGGAGAAAAAAAGGAATGCAACATACAAAAGCATCAGATTTTCACCAGATTTTCCAGCAGACGTGCTCAGTGTTAGAAGAAAGAGGAACACTCCTCCTACCTCGTCAGTGGCTCCTAGCCATGAAACTGTGCTTTGGCACATTCTCTTTTAATCTTTACCTATCAAAACCTTAATGACATAGTTTCAAAGAAATGGAGTAAACAATTGTAAAATTTGTATCGAATTTCCGAGAGCCCCAGATAGCCAAAGCAATCTTGAAGAAAAAGAGGAAAAATGGAGGCATCGCACTTCTTGATTTCAACGGTAATCAAAACAATATAATACTGGAACAAAAACAGAACCACAGACTAATAGAATAGAATAGAGATCCCAGAAATAAACCCACATAGGTATGGACAGTTAATCTTTGACAACAGAGCCATGAAAAAGGAAAACCTCTTTATGGACAGCCACATGCAAAAAAATGAAACTAGACTACTACCTCACACCCTGCACAAAAGTCAACTCAAAATGGATAAAGGACCTGGATGTAAGACCTGAAACCATAAAATGTATAGAAGAAAATATAGGCAAAACTCTACATGACATACATCTCAGCAAAATCTTGAAAGTCTCATCCCTCAAAGCGAAGGAAGTGAAA